>JASANB010001648.1:0-37971 GCA_030248155.1 Sabatieria punctata
CACGACACAACATGACACAACACAACACTCACCACAAAACCACAACAGCACACCATCACAACAACATCACACCACAAAACTAAAACATCACCAGAGCACAACACATGCAACACACAGCGACATTGAGACAGAAAAGAAGAGGACATGTTGTGCTTTACACTGTCAGTTTGCAGGCTTGGGTGGAAGAAAACTGGCTTAAATTCATGGTAGCAACCTTGATTGGGGCACTGATTCTCAACACTCCTCTGTGGATGCAGGATTTCAAGTATGTGCCCCTCGTGACCAACGATTCTGCAGTGGTACAATGGGCTGACGAAACAGCCGCAGTGAGTTTGAGCTTCCGTTCTGTTCTGATCAAGTGCTTGCCTTGTTTGTAGTGGTACTACCTGATGCTATGCGCCAGCATGTGCGGCACAGTGGCAGTGGTCTGCTCATTCAGCTATCTGGTGATCATGGTGCAGACCTACAAGCGACGCAGTCAGTCCAGCGACCCTCGTCAGAAGAAACAGAACAAAGCTGAGCTGAATCTTTTGTTCGTAGGCATTGTACTGACCGCATGTGCGGCTGAGTGTTCGTTTGCATGTTATATGATGGCCATTGTTACCGACCAGCACACGCTAGAAGCAGCACTGCCCTGGTTTGCGCTCGGCACCGATTTGATGAATTATGTCAATCCCTACTGCTTGCTAGCTACCAGTGCTAAGTTGAGAAAGCACTTCAAGGCTGTTTTGTGCTGTCGAGCAGCTAATGAGGTTGTGGGCACCGCGTCCCTGGTTAAATCGGCTTCTAATGTAGCTGGTATGGTGAGAACTGGACAGGATTATGACATGACAACCAGCCGTAGGGGCAGTGCTGCTGCTAGAGAAGTAACATAAACTGTCTGTGACTAAAGTCTAAAGATGTTGCGTTATGTTATGTTGTGATGTTTATGTCTTGTGCTGTGTGATGCTGTGATATTTATGTTTATGTTTGTGTGTTGTCTTGTGTTGTGTTGTGTTTAGTGTAGTGTAGTGTAGTGTAGTGTAGTGTAGTGTAGTGTAATTATTGTTGTGCAAAATAAATTGCAAAATGTGAAAAATCAAATTTCGCAAATCATTCATCAAATACTTATCACACAGAGGATGCATCAAATAGTGCATAATAGTCCACAGTTGTATCTAAATATATACACACAAAACTCTCAAATAGACAGTCTTCTACTTATGAATTGGGTTTTCTTTTGTTTACATAGGAAACATTGCTGGTAATTCTTCATGCTGCTTTTCAATTGGACAGAGTTGGGTGGAAGAGAAAATTTTGGTAATAGTGAAGATCTGACTGAAGACAAAAACGTAGTAATTGTGTTTTTACGGCTAAATTCCGAGCGTTCGTAGCGACGCAAACAATGCTCAAAAACATATGCATAAAAAGCGATGCTATTTCCTACAAAAAAGACCAAAAATACGCCCGACAACGATATCAAAGGAAGTGTTGCACTACCACTAAAAATTTTTTCACTATTGAAACACTTTGAAATGGTTGGCGAATATTTGCGCAGAATGTTTTCCTTGTGCTCTTGAGTTTTAATTAGAGCTTCGTTAAACAGGTGAATCCAAGGCCAATTTTTGCGAAAAATAAATGCCACCCAAAACTGTGGCAAGTCACTGCCAGCAACGATGTCCAGTTCGCAGTTTTCAGCCACGATTTCTAATGCACGAATGCTGCGAGAGATCGGATGAATATACTCTCCAGTTTTCAGCAACTCTATCAGATCTGTATTTTGTGGAAGAATGACTACAGGATTCTGAGAGACGGCTCTTCGGAGTTTTTGGAAGTAGCTTTCATTCGATCTACAACAATTCAATGTACAGATGATATGATAAATTTGATGAAAAAATATTCTTTAAAAAATTTTCGATAAGAATTTTCGTCCAATCCATAATGAGATTTCGCCACAGCGATTATAAAACTTTCGATTTTATTCTGCTAATCGCTGTAGCGAAACGAAACTATTTTTACCTGCTCAGTTCCTGTAGGTACCAATTATCCTGCGAAGCGATTAAAATTTTAAACGTCCCTTCTTCCACCAATCTAATCATTTCATTGCTGTCAGTGAAAGTCCTTTTATAGACCGGCGGTTTGGCCATAAACGGCAGAAGACAAACTTGATACAAGCTGACCAAAAATACGGCGGCCAGACCAAAAACCAGCAAGGTCAAGTTAGCAGCCTTTGAATTTTCTCTGCTAAATGTTCGCACAGTTTGTTGGTGAGTGAGAACAAACTGAAAATAGTCGAACATGGTCTGTTGGCCGGCAGATGAGTCGTTCAGAAAGTGAACAGTTAGTAGAAAGGCGAACATAATTGAGAATGATAGTGAAATAGCCAACCAGACGGACGGTTGAAATGCCTCGAAGACCAGTAAAGAAGTACGAATGTAGTGCGGGGAAGGTTTCTTGACCAAAAATACAGGCTCCATCTGCTCAATAGGGTAGGAAAAGGAAAATTGTTCGGTTCGTGAACCAGTTATCATATATTTGCCCACAACAGTGTCAATCAATCCATTTTTGATCAGAGTCAAAGAACTGGCGTTGAAGAGCAGTGGATCGATGATGGAATAATTTAGGTCTAATTGGTTTATGGCCAGACCCAGTATTTCGGCATTAGCTCCAGGTCTCAGACAAAGGTCGTTCGGAGTCAAAGTTTGAAGCGAACAGGGGAAACTGTATGGAGGAGCGCTATTTCCTCTTATTAGCAGATGCGGTGCCATCTCATGGGATTGAAACTGGTTTCCACAAGCAGAAAAACTCGATATGACACTCTAATTGGATGAGGTAGTGTTTGATTACCTTTCTGCAGATTCAGTTGGCACTGGCAGAATGGGGATTGGTTCAATCTGCAATTTATCCTTGACTTTGACTGGATGCTGAGTTTTATTTTTAACTTTATGTTTATCCTACGTGGTTTAAATATTTGAACTGTCACTGTCAGTCAGATTCACTGTTATTGTGAAATTAATTCTGACCAGCTGGCCACAAAACCTTTGTCTCATCTCATACATGTCTGCCCCCTACCCGACTTAGGCCAGATCCCTCCGGGATGGGAGGGACCCCTCGAGACGATTTTGCGACCCCCATCCGCTTTTCTGGCAAGTAGTTTTTTTAGCTAACTTTTGCGATCTTTTGCAATTTCGGAGACAAAAATTGCGAAAATCGGCCGTAAAACAGCAGTTTTTAGCTGTATTTTAGCCCAAATTAGCGATTTTTGAAGAAATTTAGGCGGAAATTTTCGATTTTTTCGATTTTGAGCGTTTTTTAGTCCCCAAAATTTGGGCTCAGACCCCGCAACCCTTCCCCCTTCAGCGGATGACCTGTTACATGTATGCTTTATGTCTTATCAATCACTTTTTATCTAGTTAGACCAACGCTACAATCTAGAATAAATTCTGTCGAATCCATTTAATAGGATCAGTGCATCTGGAGCCAAAGCAAGCCGGCAACTTGCTTCTCTTGAAGGCAACACGCACACCAACAACTTTTGATCTTCCAGCCTCTTCTATATGCACTGCTGCTACAGTGGCTGTTCCGTTTTCCATTACAATATAGCCAGCTCCACTGTCTCCCTGAAAATCAGGATGCACAATAGTAACTAAATCTTTACCTAATTAACCTTTTCTGTTATGTCCGGTATGCAGATAGCTCTACCGCGGTAGCGTAGTGGACAGCTGGTTTTCTGAACCACTTTGTAAACCAGTTCAAACTGGGAACCTGACTTTTCATGCCAACCTGCTATGTAGATGTCGCGACGTTTGCCGAGCTTTTCAGCACCAGCAGAAGGCAAGCAGGCAGGTGAGAGATTAGACCGGTCGGTCTGAAAGCGTTTTATTTCAAGTTTTCGAACTTCTAAACTGCATCTCTCTTACAATTTCGATTATAGCGTAGTCAAAAAACTTGTTGGCCCTGTAGTCGGATGAAATCAGACGCGCCCTTTCTTCACAAATATGAGCCGATCTGCTAACAAACGCTTGTTTGTCAGTGTGTGCAACTCCTAGAGCTACTAGCGCCTTGAATGGGGTTTGCAACACACCAACGATGAAGCAATGAGCCGCTGTGAGCACATGTCTGGGGGTGATCAGGGTGCCTGTGCAGTAGTTTTGCTCGTAAATCACGTTGCCACTTCTGATTCGTGTCAGTTGAACTGCTATGAGAACGGCCCACGGCGCTGCTCCGCTGCCCACTGCATGGCCTCCTTGCAACTTCAGGGTGCCGTGCTGAAAGGTGACACGATATGTACCCTAAGAATAATAAGCAAGCCTACATCTTCGTAAGCCTAAGCCTAAGTCTATTGTCTGGTTGAGTACAGAGTTTATCTTTTTTCACTGGAACTCTATTGGTAATTGTTCAGCCGAAATACAACTACAGGGTGTTGCAAAAATGATAACATTTCTTTTTGCTGCCATTCCCAAAACTTTTGACCAAATTGGATGAAATTTGGAACATAGGTGTCGAAATAGGGGAAATTTTGTGAATTCTTGAAGATCTGCTTCTCTTTCTCTGAATGAGCAGATCTGAAAAACGATCATTAGGATAATCCTTATTTTCTTAAGACCATGATGTTTGGCGAAGATATGCGGAAACGACAGCTAAAACAAACGTTTTCATTAGAGCGCTATTCCTGCAAGGAATAAAAATTAACAAATTTCACGTATTCGTGACTTACTCTGGATTGGGTCAAGCCTTGTCCACTAAATTTTAACACACAAAATCTGCCCTATTTTGGCACTTATGTTTCAAATTTCAGCAATTTGGTCAAAATTTGCGGAAAAGGCAACAAAAATGTTATAATTTTTGGGACACAGGTATACAGTACATTGTACATACTGATTTTCCGATGTGCTGTCCTCCACAGGAACTAGAAACCGAACCGGCGCTCTCTTTTGACATCTGACGGTTGATATTTCCATCTGTGTATTTGTTGAATTGGATCTCAGTTGCTTGTGAACGAAGGAGATAGATTAATAAATTAAATAGAGTAAAGAAACAAACTGCAGTCATTGTATGCAGACAGACGTGTCTTTAACTGACTACTACTAAGTTAAAAATCAGTGAATAGTTGAACGGGAAAGTCGAAACCAGAATACATGAATGAAATTTGAATTTATTCAGTTATATCACTGGCTAGTAAGCTAGAATGGTTATAAATCATTATACAGTCAGGCACTTAACGCCGTTTATGGCACCGACACTATATAAGGTGCCGGTACCATATATGCTGACGGCACCATATATGGTGCCGGTACCGTATATGGTACCCCTAACTACCTAAGGTACTGGTACCATATATGGTACCGGCACCTTATATGGTGTCGGTACCATAAACGGCGTTAAGTGCCTGACTGTTATACATGTCCCAACTGACTATCTCCAAGTTTTTAATAACATAAAACAGCATGTTATCAAGAAATATAACTATATCACATTTCCTCATTTACACCGCTACTTTTCACCTTATCTGCGCCCAACTTAACCAAATGCACAATGATGTGCAAAACACCAACAAAACTAGCCCCCAACCACATTCCAATTACACCTCCAAAGTTACCCACAAAATTCTGCCACGTAAACGCATACTCCTCTACAAACTCTGGATATTCAAAACTACCGAGCATCATATTCAACGAAACTTCTACATCCGGCTCCCAGGCCTTATCCCAGCTCTGCTTTGCATCATATTTCCATTTTGCACAATTGGGTAGACATTCTTTTGTGCAATTGCTATCTTGAAAACCTCTGTAGCGTAGACATTTGATGTATCTGTCAGGGGTGCAAAAGGGTTTGTCATCTATAGCTGGCAGGGTCAGAGGTGAACAGTTGCAGAGGTCAGAAATCAATTGAGCTCTACATTTAATGACGCATTCTTGTCGGCTAATCTGTTCAGAACAAACTTTCACCCCGCCTCGCTTTGCTAAGGGTTTATAGAATGAGTCGACCGACCAGGTGACCCAACCATAGTTGCCCAATTGCGATGTCATCATACCATTGCTTCTAGATGGCACAGAAACTGCTGTGTTTTCTGGTGGGCCGTGGAGGTTGAAACTAAGAACTGTATATTTCTTGTCAGGTCTGAGGGCCTCAGGAAGCTCTTCAAAGTTGGCATTCAGTGAAATCAACTCTCTAGTACTGTTGATTATCATATCAGTAGAATTCGGAAAGGCGTAAAAACAGATGCTCTGTTGAGAGATTTTACTGACTACGTCCAGAGCTAAGCCGTGAGAAAATAGATTGCCTTTTACTAGAAGGTCTCCATTGAGGTAGAAGCTAAATAAATTGGTGAACTCTAGACCTAGCTTCTGCACCATTTCCTTGAAACTGATATCCAATTTCGATAAATGAGAGAGCAATAACTAGAACAAAGATGTGTGCATGTCCCATAAAATTATAACATTTCTTTTTCCCGCCTTTCTTGCAATATTTTTGCCAATTTGGCGGGAATTTTGTGTGATTAGGGGGCGTGCAAAAATTACGTAATCGGGGATGAGGGGGGAGGCTCGCCAAATCACTACTATTTATTACGGTGGGTGGCAATTTTATTGCGAAATTTTTTAAAGTGCAGAAATCACTGAATTGGCCATAATTTTAATTGCTTTTACGTACAGTACACGCCATACATGTGTAACAACAGGTCATCCGCCGAAGGGGGGAGGGGGTCGTGGTTGGGGGCTGGCGCCGGTCAGGGGGTCGGAGCCCAAATTTTGGGAGGGTGGTTGGGTATTAAAAACGATCAAAAATCGAAAAAATCGCAATTTTTTGGCTAACATTGTTTTTAACAGCAAAAATGCACCAATTTTCAAAAAATTGACAAAATAATTGAAAATAATTGCTTAATTTGAATTTTCCGAGGTTCCATAATTTAATTGAAAATATAATTGTAATTGAGAAAAATGGAAAACAATTTCAATTAATTTAATTTAATTTAATTGAAATTAGAAACTGAGCCCATAATTTAATTGTAATTGAATTGAAATTGAAATTCCATAATTTTACATCACTAGCTAACAATCGCCGAAAATCGCTAATTTTGGCTGAAATACAGTTAAAAAGTGCTTTTTGCAGGCGATTTTGGCAATTTGTTTTATCTTGAATTGTAAAAAATCGCAAAAATTTGCTGAAAAAATTACTTGCCAGAAAAATGGGGGGTCGGTAAAATCGTCTTGGGGGGGTTAATGCAATTCGGTTTAGATTTACAGTTGCTATAGCCGAAAATCTGCTGGGTTGTTTTTTGGCCAACTGTGTATTTTGTGAGAGAAATGCTAGAAATTCATACTGAAACAGCGTCAAAATCCTCTTCGAACAAGTACTTTCCATCCACATGAACATTTCCACTGGCCTGCTCCCCAGCAGTGACCCTGCTGACGAACTTGTGCACGATACCAATCATTGTAACATTCCAATATTCTTCCAGCATCTTTTTCTTCGTGTTCAGTGCTGCCAAATTTTCTTGCAAAACTTCCGAAGCATTCAGTTTGTAAAGGTTGACAAAGTCTGTTTGCTGAGGAGTCACACTAAGACAGGCGGTCGATTTAGGAAAGTAAATTGAAGTATTGAATTTTACATTCAGCGAGGATACAGTCGGGTTATTCGTGTACTGTATTATCAACAATGTGGCATCATAGATGGTCAATCCGATGAAAAATACGATTACCACATACCAGAAACCTAGTTCCCAGCCTGATTTGGCTTGGGCTATGTGGGAGAAGCCGCCAATTTCGGTTTTCTCGTAAAAGTCGTTGCTCTGTAGCCAGTCCAGCCGTTTCTTGTCGCGCACGCGATGAACCAAATTTCTGAACTTTTCTATGGAAGTCATTTTCGTCTCCTCTTGGGCAGGCTCCATCGTTTATACGGTGAGAAGAGTGGAGTGGAGTGGAGTTTTAAGGGTTAACAACCGTTTAAGTTTTAATTGCTCTTTTGAAGGCAAACCTGTTGCCTTAATTGGATTAGAGGTGACATCCTGCCTCCCTGCGTGGTGAGAAAAATGTCCACTAAAGTTGTTTTTACGCGGGCTCCGTAAAAAAATTAACCCCGCAGATTTTTCGCTGTAGCAACGGTAAATCTTAACCGATTTGAATGAATCCTTTTTTAAATGAAAGATAAAGAAATTCTAAAAAGATTTCTGAAATTTTTATTAACGTACTCTGCTTAGATCCTGAGATATACGTCCTCAAACACAAAACAAGGATTTTGGTAATGAACAAAAGGCATTTTTTATTATTCCGTTGCACTTCATAACAAAACGGGTTCCTACTACTGCTGATGGCTATTGGAGACTTTACTGGAGAAACACACGCTCGCTTTACTTCACCAGCAAAGTCTCGTTAGCCGTCAGCAGTAGTAGGAATCTGTTTTATTGTGAAGTGCAACCGAATCGCGCTTGTTATGATGTGCGTTATTTCTGTTTTGGCTATGATTCCGATTTCATTTCATTACATTGCTTTTCTACTGGTTTGTTTGTTCCTGTCAATCCTCTGGGCATTGAAAGTTTTCAAATCTTTTTTGAGCATATGAACAACAGCCGAAGCAAAGAAAGTAGAACTATCTACTTTCTAGACATGATATAAGAGCACAAATTCCCCTGGAGACTTTAGGCTTGGAATTTCGGTTCAGCAGGTCTGGTTCGGCAGCGGATAAGGCTGGCCTAGTCCTGTTCACCGGATTTTTGTTTGCATTCAAATGTCAAAAACATAGGCTGAACTTTGAAAGATATGCTTTAAAATCATGGGAATTTTGAGTGTTAAAGTTTGGCGGTGCAATCCAGACTTGACCCAATTCTGAGAAACGAAATCAATAGGCAGTGCGTGAATGGAACCTTTTTGTCGTTTTATGCTTCTTTTAGCTGTTTATGTACCAATTTCAGGGGCTTGGCGGTTTTTAAAATTACTGGACTACTTCCATGGCAATCCGACCTTGTGCCTACAGCGTGGATCTGTTGCATGTGTGATTGAGACCAAATCCCGTTTAGCACTGGCACTTAAAGCTGTCAGATTATCTCCAAACCTTCGTCAGTGACAGATCCCTTAGAGCTTAATTGGCTTTACCGATAACAAATTGCTTCCAGAAAAAGCAGAGCAGAGGAGTGGTGGCTGTAATCCAGTTATGCTGTCAGGAAATGCGCAGGTCTTATTGCTAAACAGTCAAAGGCAAATTGCTGGTGATGATGTTGTGTGGCGCTCCTACCCTAGCTCTTCTCATTGCATTTCTCTCTTTCTCACATGTCAGTCCAGTCAGTCATTATTCAGCCGGTGAGTAGTTGACTAGCCAGCAAATGAATAAAGACTGTAAGAGTTCTTGTAAAAGCATCTTTTATGCACTGTTAAGCCCGGTTGACACTGCTGTAAACTTAGAACTACGGCCTTAGTTCTTCGTTCAGATTACTGTTGTTTGGTATTGGATTGTGTGTATACACATTTACCTTCAAATGTGTATGGTAATTTGTGTATACACATTCAACAAAACATAATGTGTATTTTGTGTATATTTGCGTATGTGTATTGTACTGAAAGAAAATGCAAACCTTTGGAGATTTGATTTTCCTAGCATTTCTGGCTCAAAATCTATCAATGTCTGCTGCGTGAACTAATAAGTAATGAGAGTTGAACTAAGCTTCACTTTTAGTTGGTGAATTAAGGATTTTGGAGCAGTAAGCACAAGGAAACTATTTTATGCACTAATGCTTTGTTACATAATTTAAATAAATTTAGCAGGAAGCTGTCCAGCAACTGCTACAGCTGCTACAGTAAATATTAGCAAGACTGCTATAGAAGATAGCAGCACAGACTACTAGCAAAGCTACAAACTGCTAACGGAGTGGTTGGCTTTCTTGAGTCATATTTCTTGTGTCAAAGCTACCCTACTGTAGTAGTCAAGTAGATGTTGAACAGTGAAGCATCGTTATTGTTATGTAATGTGGCAGCGTTAATTGAATTTACTATTGTCAAACAAAACAAAAGGAGAAAAGTACACAGGAGTAATCGATTTAATCAACTGTCAGATCAGGACAATGTGTACAAGTGCAGCAACTTCAGAGACAAACAGGCAACCATTACTCCCCTAAAGTACAATAGAGTGTCATTACTCTCCTAAAGTAAAATAGTACAATTGGAGCGTCAAATTCATAAAGGCAGTGAGAAAGTTCACGGCGGGCGCCTTTTACGCGGCCGAAATCCGTAAAGTCATTCCTCCCCTAAAGTACAATAGTAGACCATTACTCCCCTAAAGTACAATAGTAGGCCATTACTCTCTTAGATTTAATATAGTGCGATTACTCCTCAAAAGTACAATAGAGTGCCATTACTCCCTTAAAGTACAATACAGTGCCATTGCTCCCCTAAAGTACAATAGTGTCATAACCCCAACTGGCGGTGGTTCCTGGGCTTGACAGAACAACTATTGACTCCCTCAGAGGACGGCAGGTGGCAGCAGCAAGAGTGAAGAAATGATGATTTTTAGTAAAAAGATGATTTTGGAAAGTATGGAGAAAGTAGAAATAAAACGTGTTGCCGTGGTTGTAGTAGCAGGAAAACGAAATGGTGTAGGTCGACGCCCTCTCCAATGAACGTGTCAAGTGGTAGAGAGCCGAAAAGGGTAGGCCAAAAAGTAGCAATTTCGTACCAAGTGGCTACCGAAGAAAAGCGACTAGTTACCGCACTACAGGCAGACGACAGGTCGAGGCGCTCACTGCAGGAGGCTTTCCTCTTCCTCGCTAGGCGCTGGCTTGCTAGGCGGGCTCTGCTTGATCTGCGAATCCAGTTCTTCAGACAAGTCTTTATGCGCAGCCGCACACTAGACTAACAATAACCAAAAAGTATTTGAATTAGTCAAAATCGTACAGAGAGCACAATATTGATCTAGTGTGGGCCTATCACGGGCCGTCGAGTCCCTTGAAGCTCCACCCCTGACCAATCAGCTGCGCGCGATCGAGTCACGCCACCTCTTCGGGCCCGCTGTCGGCAACTGCTCAACGCTCGGCAAACCATTCTCCGATTTACTTCGTCCACTTCGTCCGCTGAGGGCTCCCTGTGCCTGCACCGTCAAGGGGAGCGGCGCCTGATTTGGAGCGGTTCTGCACACTACTCCCCCTCTGGTCGGCGACGTCCTCGGCGCCAAGGTCGCTCTCGAGATGTACCTGCCATCCTGCGCGGTGGTCGTTATTCTGGATCGCAGTTGTGTCTGAGCCACCACAAATTTGGTGTATCTATCCATTACCACCAGGACGTAGGTGTAACCAGTAGCAGTGAGGTTGAGTTTGAGCATGTCCATGTAGAGGCGTTGAAACGGCTCCACCGGAAGAGGCATCATCCCCATCGGAGGGTTCTCCGTGGGTGACTGGCCACGCCGAGTAGCACACAGCAGGCAACCATGCACCTGTTGGGCGATGTCCTGTCGCATTTGCGGCCAATGATACAGCCGCCTCATCCTGTTGTAGGTCTTGCTGATGCCAAAGTGTCCTGACGTCCGTGCCCTGTGGTGATCGTACAACAGACGGGGTCGAAGAGGCAGCGGGATGCAGAGCTGCAACCGTTGAAGTTGGTCCGCCGGGTTGGTGCCCGGTGCTGCTGGAACGGTGTGTACGTGCCAAAGCAATTCGCCCATGACAACGTACTCCTCCTGGTATCGTTGAATCCATTTGGAAAGTTCCAAATCTGCCGGCAATTCACCCGTGGTTTTATAGGTGATCATTGCCGACCATTTCGGGTCCTGTTTTTGGTGCATGGCGGCAAGCTGCTCGATGTCCTGCCTAGTTGAAACCTGCATCAATGGCAGGGTCGGAAGTGCGCAGACTCGATCGCGGAAGTGTCCCATGGTGCCCATCACGCAGGCGTTCATTACCGCAGGCTGGTCGAGTGGCGGTAACAAATCCAGCCCGCTGTCGGTGAGGTGTTTCCAAAGAGGCCGGCTGACCGGCATGTCCAGGTGAACCTTCATCACCAGCATGTCGTCGTACGGTACTCGCTGCGTGACCAATTCCGCGTATGGTCTCCCCTCCGAAAGATTCACGTCCGAGATGCCGTGAAGGTTTCGCTCCTCCAGTTTGTCGTGAGGCATCCTCGACAAGGCGTCGGCTCCGTGGTTGACCCGTCCTGAACGGTAGACAATGTTGGGCATGATTTCCTGGATTTGTAGAGCCCAACGTGCCAGCCGTTGTACTAGTTGTTTCTCCTGTAAAGAGCGTAACGCGTTGTGATCAGTGATTAAAGTTACTTGGTGGTTAAAGATGTACACCCGAAACTGCTGGATACCGTATACCAGCGCCAAACACTCGCGGTCCGTAGCACTGTAGTTTAGCTCGTTCGGGCGGAGACTGCGACTAGCGTAGGCCACAGGGTGTCGCTGCTTCTTCTCGTTCTCCTGGGCCAAGATGGCGGCGATGGCAATTCCTGATGCGTCCGACTCGATGATGAACGGCTTCGAGAAGTCGGGGTAGTTGAGCACCGGGGTGTTGATCAGGTGTTGAATCAAGGTGAGAAAAGCGGTCTCCTGCGATTCACCCCAGGACCAAGTTGTCTCCTTCTTGACCAGCGCGTGAAGGGGAGCTGCCATCTGTGCGAATCCCTTAATAAACCTGCGGTAGTAGCTGCAAAAACCGATAAAGCTCCTCAGTGTCTTCAAATTGGTCGGCCGGGGCCAATTCTTCACTTTCTCGATCTTCTCTGGATCCGTTCGTATTCCGTCGGCACTGATCTGGAAGCCCAGAAACAGTACGTGTGGCCGAGCAAAGTTGCATTTGGTCAAGTTGATTAGGAACCCAGCTCGCTGGAGTGCCCGAAACACCTGATCCATCAACCCTTTGTGCTCCTCCAGAGTGGCCGAGATGATCAGCACATCATCCAAGTAGGTGAACACTCGAGTAGGGTCGATGTGTCCGAGGATGCGTTGGGCTACCTCCTGGTAAAAGGAGGGAGCGTTGCACAGGCCAAAAGGCACTCGTTCGAACTCGTAGAGTCCTTTATGGGTGATGAACGCCGTCTTTTCTACGCTATCAGGGTGCATGTGGAGGTTGGTGAATCCAGAGCGGATGTCCAGAGTTGAGAAACAGGTGGGTTTCACCTGCCCGATAGCGTCCAATAAGTCGTCGATCCAGGGGAGAGGAAATCTGTTCTTCTTGGTTACCTTGTTGAGTTCCCGAAAATCCACGCACAATCGAAGATCTCCGTTCTTCTTGATTACCGGAACAATTGGAGACGCCCACGGACTGTGTGATGGGCGAATAATGCCGGCTTCGAGCCACTCTGCGATTTTCGCCTCCACCTTCGGTCTAACGTGGAAGGGTAGCCGTCGCAGTGCTTGTCTGACTGGTCTCTCCTCCCCGGTGTCGATTTCCATGTAGGCTACCTGGCAGTCACCAATTTCGTCCTCCGTGAGACTAAACGCCTCGTTCCGTTCTAGCAGAAAAGTGAGTAAGTCCCGTCGTATCTGCGGAGGCAGATCGTCGAACGGGAGCAAGCCGGCCATGGTCAGTTTCCGCTCTTCCGGCTCAGTGACAATGCGGGTGATAGCTGCTTCTACCGCCTCCACCTCCTCGGCGGTTAAACCACCCAGGGGGTGGGCCGTCCCTGGTACCGGTGGCCGTGGCTCGTCGACTGCAGCAACTATTTGTTGTACAGTGGCTTCTGCCCTCTGGCGGCTCTCTTCTGCTGCAGCGTCCTTGGGTGTAGCGTGTTCTACCAACTTGCCGATTTCCGTCCCTGCGTCCACGGTGATGACGCTGTCCGTCTGATTAGCCACTGTGACCAGTATCGACTGGTCAGTGTAATGCTCCATCCGATGCTGCACCTTCACCTCGACCTCCGTCTCCGGGGCAGGGATGAAGTAGTAATGTTTTTCATCCAATGTTGCTCCCTCAGCGCTGCCAGTGACCGTCTCTACGCAATTTGGTTGAATTTCCCGCGCCGATAACATGTGCACAGGGATGGCTCCCTCTGGAGTAATGCAATTGGAGATGTTCAGCACCGGGGTAGAATCTCCTTCCCCGGCAGGTGTACCCGGCTGGGCCGTCTCGGACATTTCCTCGGTCTTCCCCGCAGGAGCCAGACCAATTTCTGGCAGCGGTTGTCCTTCCACTAGCTGGGAGAGCAGCGTCACTAGTAGGTGTGGAAAGACTTTGATTCCTGGCAGCCCTACCAGCAGAGGGTAGGGACATTTCATGTCTACCACGAACCGCATCTTAGCTTGGTGGCCTTGATATGAGAGAGTAGTGTCCACCACGTGTCGACTCTCCCTTCCTCCTCCAGTGAATCCTTTCAACCACACTGCGCGCGCTCCGTGCAAGGTGGTTTTCACTCCTCGAGTTTTTCCTTCCTTCAGGATAGCGCGGAGTCCTTCTCTCCCACACAAGTTGGTCACTGCTCCAGTGTCGATGAGGGCAGGCACTTCCTCAGGTCCAATGTTTACTTTTAGCAATCGTAGAGGGATTGCCTCCGGCTGTTTGAGCGCAGGGTTAGCAGGTTTCAGCTCCGTTGGTCGAACGGGGTTGATTTCGACTACCCCCACCTCCACCTCTTCGTCATCTGGTTGAAGGTCCTCAAACTCCTCAAGTTCTTCTCCGTCGATACTGCCTTCCACTAGGTTGACTCTTCCCCTGTAAACGTCCAGAGCTCTTTCATAGGCAGCGTCATTTACTGCCTTGTCATTCTCTGGTGGGTTCTTCTTAACCCACTTGGCCCATGCCTCTCGAGTCCACATCTGAGTTTTTGGCAGCGTCTTCACTCCTCCGCGCGTATATCCTTCCGGTGGCCTCCGGCGGATATCGGGAGTCGGATTCGCGCCTGCGGACTCTGGAGCTCGTCCCGGTCGGGCCGGGGCCCGGTTCAAAGGCTGAGTTCTAGGCGGAGCACGTCTGAGAGGTTCGGTCCGCGGTGGTCTAGAAGCTCGATCCGTTTCGATGGGCTCAAAGCGCTGCATCGCTCGGCGGGCGTCTGCCAGGTTGAAGCAATGTTGTTCTACGTTGTGTTCCCTGGCTTTTTGGCGTAGGTCTGGAGTCAACCCTTGGAAGAACATCAACAACTGCCACTCAGTGAGATTTCCTCCCGGCTCGGTGTAGTGAAGACGCAGGGACTTGCGCTCAATCTCCTTGCAATACTCGTCCAATGACAGGTTGCCTTGCGTAGTTCGTAGCAACTCGGTCTTCACTTCCAAAGCTCTCTCCCGGGGCAGAAACCGATCGACCAGCAGTGTTCGTACTTGAGCGTACGTCCTTCTCTCGGTCAGTGGCACAGTGTCTATTGCAGCGCGCATGGCCTTAGGCACTGCACTTTTGACCAGGGCCACCTTCGCCTCGTCCTCCACTACTTTGGCGAAAACGAAGTATTCCTCCAGATCGTTGAGGAATTGCCGAACGTCCTCCACATCCTGGTCAAATTTTGGCAGCTTCAAGGAACGTAGGTAAAAGGGTTCCCTGCGTTGGTCGGCCGCCCGAAGTTCGATGTTGTGGAGAGTGTCCTCGGCCCGGTTCAACAAGTTGGCCATTAGTTGTTGGCGTTCCGCTATGTCATCCTGGGCCTCTACGTACCCTGACACAACGCGGTCGTCCCGGGGCGCCACTCTTCTGGTAGCGGCGCCTTCCCTGGTCTGGAGATTCTGCCAGTTGGCGGTGTGTTGCAGATGTTGTAATCCTGCGGTGGTCAGTTCGCGTATTCGTTCCTCCGCTCGGTCCTCGCCCTGTCTGGTGTCTCTGGCTGCCTGCCGCACCTGATGGAGGTAGGTGTCACGTAACGCCTCCAACTCATGTGAGGTGTAATGAAGTGATTGGGTGCGCAGTGCTTCCTCGGCTCGAGTTAGCGCCTGTTCCAACTGTCTGCTCCGACGGTTCAGGTCGTAGTCTCGTGACAGAGTTTCCTCCGTCTCTCGCATGCGTATCCCTGGATTAGGCTGGTCCTGTGGCGATCGCGGTCGGCCCGGGCGGCTTCCTCAGAGGCCGGCCGAGACAGAATTTGAACGTCTCCTGGACGTAGAGGGCGTCGGACAGGTTGGTTGGCCAAAGCAAGAGGTGCCTCGGTGGGTAATTCTCTCCCTTCTGGACTGATCGACCGAGACGGTGTCGGGTCCCAACGGGGGTCAGCCCGATGAATTCGGCGAAGGTACCGCCGATACCTCTGTAGTTCCAGCTCTTGTTCTGCCAGCTGGGCTTCACAATTCCGAAGACGCATTCCATCTCCTGGTGCCACTTGATGGATATTCTCCGCGGTAGTAGTGAGTGGTCCAGGTCGTTCGGTTCGACCGGAGTTGGTTACGCCAGAGGCCGGATTAGTCGCTCTTGGCCTTCTAGTCTGAGTCCGGCCGGTCTGGGTCGTCGTCGCTCTGGTAGCCGAAACTTTAGAGCGCTCAGCGTTGCGGCCAGTAGAACTGGCTGCGGGCCATGTAGCCACCTCCGACAGTGTCGCTACTTCCTCCTCTGGATACTCACTGAGGTAGTCGGGCCGTCCGTGGTAGGGCGCCATCTCATGGCTATGAACAGCCACCTGCCAAGGCGTAGCCGCCAGGTGGTAGGAGCTGATCTCAGCATGAGCCGCAGCATAGGCGCGAGCAGGGTCCTGCCAGTGGTTACGATCATCGGCCTGAAGAGCCTGTTCCACTCGAGCGTCCACTGGGGCAGTCAATGGTCTTAGCGTCAGGTCGCCTCTCCGGTCTGCTTGATCTTCTCGCCACCGGCATGGACGATCCTGGTACAGGTCGGCGTTACTTGGCAAAAAATCGTCCCACACCAGCAAGGGTTGGTGGAACTGATTTAGCAACCATTCCCTGGGTGTCTGTGCCTGTCCTTGTTCATCCGGGCCAAGCCACTGCTGAAGGTTAGTGGTTTTGTCCCAGTCTGACATGGCCTGGGCATCCGCGGCTACCCTGAGGTCTGAATACCGGCCAAGGGTGATGGGCTCCTCCTGGATTGCTCTGTCGACACGATGCCAAGTTACCGCCCGATGTTCCTCTTGCGCCAGTTGTTCTCTGTCTCGTCTGTCAGCTCTCTCGAGAAAAGCCGCCACCTCCTCTGTCCTGCAGGGTCTCCTGTGAAAGTTGTTCTGTCCCTGCTCCTCTCGTTCCTGTACAGGGTCCGGTGCAGTGACCTGTCCTGGCGGTCCGGAGAAATCCACCTGGCGATACCACTCAGGGGCTCGCTCCTGCCATCCGCATGGCAGCTCATCCACAGGCTCCGCCGGCATCGTTCCTGGCCGCATCCACCGCAAGTCTCGGCGCTCTCTTGGCATCCTAGGTCCGGTGAAGACAGGGTCCCCATACTCATCCACTTCATAGCATGGGGGATGGTAGGTACCAGCGTTCATGTTGATAGGAATGTTGGGTGCTCCCGAAAAATCTGCTGGTGGCACCGGCCGCGGTACATTACAGGGCGGTGGTCCAGATGATTGCTCCTCAGATGGAGCAGTAGGTTGACGCCTCGACTCCCCTCGTCTCAGTTCTTGTTTGTTATCTGACTCCCCCTCTGGACCGACGTCAGTGGAGTGACGGGAGCAGACTGATGGAGTGGTCACTCTCTCACTCTCCCTCTGCTCTGCCAGCTGAGCATATGTCTCACACATATACTCTCTCAGACTTTTTTGCTCCTCCTTGGCCCTCTGGCGAATACCCTGCATTCGTTGTTCTACCATTTGATCGACAAGATTCTGCACTTCTTGTCTCACAGCCATAGAGACTTGGTTAGCAATCATCGCGACTCGTTCTCTTTCTTCTTGCGCTCTGCACTCCTCCTGTCCTGGACACTCATGTCCCATGTAGGGGGCAGCTGGTCCCTGACCTCCACCCTCCTGCTGTCTGGTAGGAGGCGACTCCTGTAGTATTTCCTTCTGTACATGAGACTGAATGGCCTGCCAAGCACTATCCTCCAGCGCCGGCTCTTCCGGTACAGTTTGATTGCCGGTGGTTGTAGAACGTGTTCGTACTGAGAATGGTGTCATCCTCACCGATCGAGGTGGTTCCAGAGGGTGGTCACTGCTGGCAGCTGAGCGTGAATGTTGCATCTCTCCCTCCTCCTCTGACTCTTCAGTAGGGTGTGCTGCCGACTTCTCTGTTGGCTGCTGTTGTTGGTGAGGGCAAGGAGACTCTTGAATCAACCCTTGTTGGGCACCTTGTGGCAAATTCGTCCAGGCTACGTTTCCCTCTCGCTCGTTTTGACTGCCAGTCATTGGGCAAGAGTGATTAGCTGTGGAGGAGAACTGGTCCTTTTCTAGCTGCCGTTGTGTAGGTACCAGTCTGGCCGCCGCTCGGGGTTGAGCAGCAGCCTCTGTTTGACAGAATGACGCCGCTGGTTCCTGCGTGGGGTTGGCAGGGCGTATGGAGTGAGTAGTCAGTCGCACCACTGCATCTCCCTCCCTAATTGACTGTTCCTGGTTGGGTACTCGCGTGTGCACACTTTCCCCTGGCGACCAATTCCGATTCGTTTTGAACACGTTGTAAACGCTGAGCTGGGGTCCAGGTGTGGGTCCTGATGTGGAATGTGCCTCACATCCTCCCTGTGCGCCTGGTGCCTCTTCTTCTCCCTTGTACGATTGACTAGTAAGTGAACCAGTCAAATTTGCAGCATGTGCAGCTGGTTGAGGAGAATTTGGCAGTTGCATCTGTGCAGGAATGCTGAACGTTGAACCAGCATAGCTGAGGCCTGATGGCTCTTCCCACATCTCCGGTTGGAGGGCCGGGGGCGACAGGAAAACCGGCAGAATGTGTGGTGGTGGCTGTGGAGAGTGATTGTTGACTGGACCCAGGCACGGCAACAATCCATGTGGGACTGACTGCTGTGGAGGAGCAGGTCTCCCTCCTTGTGACCATCGGTTGTAGTCAGCACATGGCAAGCGATAACTGGTCCCTGGGAGCTGTTTCGCTTTACCACAGGCTGGCTGAGTTGGCGACTGGAGCGTTGAGCGTTTTGGTGGCAACAATGGTTCCTCACTCTCTCTTCGGATACTATTGACAGGTTGCACTGTCAACTGTTCCCAACTGGCGCCTGGTTTACCCAAATGGGCAGGAGCCTCCAGGAGAGTCTGATCCTTGTAGGAGTTGGTGGTGTTACCAGCAGTAGCTTTGTTGTTTTCCACCTCACAAGTTGATGGCCAACCAAGTAAAGCAAACTGCCTCACTCCTGTTAGCTGTGTTGGTGGTGAGGCAGAAGACTGAGAGCCATCCTGAGTTTGTCCATGGAAAGCCGAGCCTGGTGGTGCTTCCTTTATCTGCTGTTGCCATGGTATGCTGGATCCCCTCTCTGCTGGCTGCTTTTCTGGCTGACTTTGTTGCTGACCCCTGCCAGTCACTAGCCCAATCATGGCATGAGACAGCAATTGGTCTGAGGTCGGTCCGCTATAAGAGCGCTGGCCATCATAGAGACGGCCGCCTCTAATGGGTTGTTGATTGATGTTCCCTCCTCCGGCGGTTGCTACCATTGGTGTTGGTCGCCTGTTGGTGACATTAGCTCGGCCACCAGTGTCGCCCATCTTGCCATGACCGACTGCGGTAGAGGCAGCCAGTTGTTCTTTCTCTTTAGGAGCAGTGGCAGTGGTTGTTGTGGTGGCAGCAACTTGTTGTCCTTCCATCGTTTCAGAAAGCGGTTGGTAGCAGGAAATTCCTGGGCCAATCGCCTTTGCTGTAGTTGGTTGTCCATTAGCCTCAAACGCAACAATAGCATGAGGCATTTTGTAATCAGCGACCCATTTGGTAGTAGTAGTAGTCTGTGTTGGCTGCCTACCTCTGCCAGATTCCTCTACACCCAACTGGGTATAGCTATCTGGGAGGCAGCAATTTTCTTTGTAGCGTCCATTGGCAGTAGTCTGTGTTGACTGCTTCTTTCTTCTATTGAATCTGCTACGTCGACCGATAGTGTTGATGATTGTTTTCGTCCAGCGTTTAACCCACCCAGACGAGTGGGTGCTGCTAGGAGAGTCCATAGTAGCGCATTGTTGTTGTTGTTGTTGTTGTTGTTGTTGGGGGACGTCATCTGCAGTAGTGGACCCCAATCTCCAACTGGGATTAGCCATAGCAGGTGGCAGCACTCCCTCCTTTCTCACTCTATTCGCTCCATCCAATACCGCTCTCAAATGGGGCGATTTGGTGGTCAGTGACAGTAGTTGAACGTCCCTTTGGTTTCCTCCCTCTGCAGGGACAGCTCGCAGCAGTTGTGCGTGGGTTGTCGTTGTTGTACATCGCACATCGGGGGCCTCTGCGCCCTGGTGAGTGGGGCGCACAGCTGGCGGCGGTCCAAATCCATGACTGTCTTGTTTGGTAGCTGTAGAATAGTGCACGCCGGGGGCCTGGGCACTCGGGTGAGTGGGGCACACTCCCTGCGGCTGTCTGGTCGTGTAGTTGTAGTGATGAGTTGAATTTCCATGCACACTGGGGACCACTACACTCTCCTGAGTGGGGTCCATACCTGATGGCTGTGTTGTCTCATAGTTGTAGTGATGAGTTGATTTTCCGTGTGCACTGGTGACCAGTCCACACTCCTGAGTGGGGGTCACGCCCAGTGGCTGCGTTGTCCCATCGATGTGGTGTTGAGTTAGTTTTCCATGCACACCAGAGACTGCTACACTCTCCTGAGTAGGGTCCATACCTGGTGGCTGTGTTGTCTCGCAGCTGTAGTGGTGAGAAGATTTTCCGTGTGCACCGGTGACCAGTCCACTCTCCCAAGTGGGGGCCATGCCCGGTGGCTGCGTTGTTTCGTTGATGCAGTGCTGAGTTGATTTTCCATGCACACCAGAGACCGCTATACTCTCCTGAGTGGGGTCTGTACCTGGTGGCTGCAGCTGTTGTTGCAGAGCTTGAGCATAAGTGAGCTCCTGGTGAAAATGAGGCATGACCGGTGCCGCAACTTCATCGCCCTCCTGACGCACGAATTCGTGTTGACCCCAATACATCCCAGGCGCTTCCTCGCTGTCCCAAGTGGAGGCCATGCCCGGTTGTTGCGTTGTTTTGTAGCTGTGGTGACAAGCCGGTCCTCTGCGAACACCAGAGACCAGTACACTCTCCCAAGTGGGGTCTGTAACTGGTGGTTGCGTAGCCTCGTAGCCGTGGTGGTGAGTCGGTTGTCTGTGAGTACCAGAGACCAGTACACTCTCCTGAGTGGGGTCTGTACCTGGTGGATGTGTAGATTTGTAGCCGTAGTGGTAAGCCAGCCATCCGTGCGCACCAGAGACCTGTGCACTCTCTGGAGTGGGGTCTGTAACTGGTGGATGTGTAGACTCATAGCCGCAGTGGTGAGCCGGCCATCCGTGAGGGTCCAACCGAGGTCGTCGGCTACCGGTTGTTGCTGACATGGCTCTTCCCCTCAACCAAGCACTGGCTGAGCGCGGTTGAGGTCTGGTGGTGCAGACAGGTGGAGGCCTGGTGGGGTCGTGGATGTGTCCCCGAAAACCAGGTCCCGGCAGCGCCTTGTACATCATTCCCGGTGGGAAACGCATCTGGCGCTGGTTGAATAAGTTACCAGACAGCTGTCGCGTTTGGGCAGCCGTCTGCGTCTCATCTGTAAGAACAGGCATCTCCTCTGCGCTGGCGTTGCCAGGCTCCTGTAGAAGTGCCCTCAAATGGGGCGAGTAAGTGGCCACAGGCAATGGCTGTAGATTTTGGTGCAGTGCCTGTGTGTACTTTAGCTCCTCTACAGAGGTGGTTGCATCCCGACCGGCGTAGGCCGCTCCTGCCGGCGGTCCAACACCAGTGTAGTGCGTGCTGGTGTTTGACTGACTGCGTCGTACCCCTGTCGGCCATTGTCTGTTGTCATACCTGTGGTCATTTTGATGAAAGTGATGCACGACCGACTCTGCAACCTCCTCGTCCTTCCGACACGTAGATTCACGCTGACCCCGACACTGTTTCGGCCCTTCCTCACTGTCCCAGACAGAGGCCGCGTCGTAGTTGTACTGGTGCGTTGGTCCTCCATAGGCACCAAAAACCTGCACACTCTCCTGAGTGGGGTCCGTGCCCGGTGGGTGTGTAGACTCGTAGTCGTAGGTGTGGGCCGGCCGTCCGCGAACACCAGAGGCCTGTACACCCTCCTGAGTGGGGCCCGTGACTGGTGGTTGTGCCGACTCGTAGTCGTAGGTGTGGGCCGGCCGTCCGCGAACACCAGAGGCCTGTGCACCCTCCTGAGTGGGGCCCGTGACTGGTGGTCGTGCCGACTCATAGTCGTAGATGTGAGCTGACGACTCATAGTCGTAGGTGTGAGCCAGCCGTCCGCAAACACCAGAGGCCTGTACACCCTCCTGAGTGGGGCCCGTGACTGGTGGTTGTGCCGACTCATAGTCGTAGGTGTGAGCTGACGACTCATAGTCGTAGGTGTGAGCCGGCCGTCCGCGAACACCAGAGGCCTGTACACCCTCCTGAGTGGGGCCCGTAACTGGTGATGGTGCCGACTCGTAGCTGTGTTGGTGCTGAGTATGTTGTCCATGTGTGCCGGCGACCTGTCCACTCTCCTGAGTGGTGGTCATGCCCGGCTGCTGCTGAGGTCCATAGCCGTTCTCGCTGCTCCTCTGAATGATGAGGTGTTGCGGGTGGCGTCTCCTCTTTAACTGCGGCTGATTGGAAGTAGAAGTTGGTGCCGACCCGTTGCCGCTCATTCGGGGAACGTCATCCGCCCCCGCGGACCCCAAACGAGTGCTGTTCGGCTCTGCGGTGAAAGCTGCCGCTCCTTCCGACGTACTCATAGTCGTAGTTAGTACGGCGGCCAGTTGTTGAGTAGGTAAGTTACCCATAGTCGCTCCTCTGTGCTCCTGCCGGGAACCAAGTTGGCTAGCAGCGGCAGTTGCCAAGTCGTCCCTTTGGGTCTGCGCCAGTAGTCCTCTACCGGCGCCTCGACTGGCTCGTCCTTCTCTGGCACAAAGGGAACCTCTTCCGCGCATCCTTGCCCTTGCAGGTCTGCGAAACTGCGTCCTCCCTCTCTCGCACTCCATCTTTAAATAGCGAATTAGCGATCTTCCCTAATCTTGGTGTTGAACCTCCAATTCTGTCATAACCCCAACTGGCGGTGGTTCCTGGGCTTGACAGAACAACTATTGACTCCCTCAGAGGACGGCAGGTGGCAGCAGCAAGAGTGAAGAAATGATGATTTTTAGTAAAAAGATGATTTTGGAAAGTATGGAGAAAGTAGAAATAAAACGTGTTGCCGTGGTTGTAGTAGCAGGAAAACGAAATGGTGTAGGTCGACGCCCTCTCCAATGAACGTGTCAAGTGGTAGAGAGCCGAAAAGGGTAGGCCAAAAAGTAGCAATTTCGTACCAAGTGGCTACCGAAGAAAAGCGACTAGTTACCGCACTACAGGCAGACGACAGGTCGAGGCGCTCACTGCAGGAGGCTTTCCTCTTCCTCGCTAGGCGCTGGCTTGCTAGGCGGGCTCTGCTTGATCTGCGAATCCAGTTCTTCAGACAAGTCTTTATGCGCAGCCGCACACTAGACTAACAATAACCAAAAAGTATTTGAATTAGTCAAAATCGTACAGAGAGCACAATATTGATCTAGTGTGGGCCTATCACGGGCCGTCGAGTCCCTTGAAGCTCCACCCCTGACCAATCAGCTGCGCGCGATCGAGTCACGCCACCTCTTCGGGCCCGCTGTCGGCAACTGCTCAACGCTCGGCAAACCATTCTCCGATTTACTTCGTCCACTTCGTCCGCTGAGGGCTCCCTGTGCCTGCACCGTCAAGGGGAGCGGCGCCTGATTTGGAGCGGTTCTGCACAATAGTAGCCCATTACTCCCCTAAAGTACAATAGTTAAAACGGGTACGATATGGGATTAATGTACCTTTCCCCCCACCAAATCATTTGAGTTGAAAAGTGCCGTTAGTTCTTAGATCACGACAATGTGAACCGGACTTTACCGTTCCACAGTAACAGCTTACATGTATGTTTTGTACTAGCTCAAGTTCTCTTCTTGTTTTCAGTATTTGGAAACTTGGGAGGGCCGAGCTTTCTGTCGCAACCGTCCAGACTACGACAGATCAAGAACGTCATCTCAGCCTGTCTATTAATCGAAGGCAAATACGTGAAGACAGCGTCTGATTCGCTCAGAAGACACTGCAGACAAATTATGAAGATCTTCTACGCACCCATACAGATTGGCTGATATTTCTGCACTAGGATAGAGGACTATTGTGAAAAAGTGAACTACATCCTGACAAACGTAAAAGAATACTTGGTCCACAGCAGACCAATTAACCAACCAATCAATCAACGACAAAAATTAGGAAAGATACAGAAAAAAGAAATGTTTCCATTTTTTCGGTGACCGGCTTTCACTATTGAAATTACCAAATTTCCCTTTTTTTTAATTTCTCGGGAATGAGTCAAGCCTAGTGCACCAAACTTTAACACATAAAATTCCCCGAAGTTTGGCACATACAGTATGATCCAAATTTCAGCCTGTTTGGTCAAAATTTGAGGAAATGACAGTAAAAAGAAATGTGATCATTTTTTGAGACACCCTGTAGTTAAAAAGTCACCCGCGCTGCCGCGTTTATTCTTTTACCAACAAACACTCAGTGTTTTCCGCAGAAAAATCAATAGTCCGTCAGCTGACAGCCGGCCAACCCAACTGGTTTTCAGTGTAGGCCGCTGGCTGTCTGGCTGTAGTTATGCCGACGACAAAGAAATTCGATATTCGTTTCGCCAATGCCAAAGACACAGTTATTTCTGGTGAAATTTTGTCTGGTCGCGTAGCGTTGGAACTTGCGGCAGCTGTGCAAGTAACCGAAGTTAGTCTGGAATTGTTCGGCGGTTCTTTGATTAGAATCAGCAAAACAGAGGTGAGTGGAGACTCGTACGTGGATGTGGAGTACAGTTCAGAGCAGAATTATCTCAACCAAAGAACCATTCTTTGGCAGCGGGACAATAGCAAGTCGACACTTGGTCAAGGCACCCATGTGTTCAGGTTTGCCGAGCTTATCCCAGCTAACGCGCCGGGCACCTTTGATTTGGAGCAATTTGGCAATCTTCCTAATTATCGCAATTGTGAGGTGGGCTATATTGCCACCTGTAAAGTTTACCTCGCAAACGGAAACTCACCGTTGGTGACAAAGGCGAAATTTGTGGTTATAACTAGAGTTGAACCAACCACTTATCCGCAAATCACCCAAACTGAAAGGATTTTGGTGCGCAAGAGCATTGAAGGAATTGATGCTACTGTTTCGATGCCTAGAAATTATTGGCTTACAGGAGAAAGTGTGCCTCTGAAGGTGCTAATAGCGAATAAAAGCTCCAAGTAAGGGTATGGTTTTTTGATAGTTTCTTTGACTGTTTGGATAGGGGCTGGGGGTAGTGATGCAACCGGGATCCCGGTATTTCCCGAAGAACCGAGAATTTCCGGTAGTTTCACTGCCGGTTTCTAATCCCGGGTCACACATTCTCTAATACCGGGAAATGCATTTTACATGTATAGCAGTATTGACAGTTTTTGCAGATACTATGTATTTCAGTGACATCTACTGTATACCCAACTTTCTTTTCCCAGTACCAGCGGCACGCAAAACTTTGAATAAGTTTTCAAATGACTGCTACTTGCTCAATTTGCACGAACAGCCATGTTTTGCAGCGTTTCCTTTTGTTCCAAATATTTTTATATTGGTTTAGGTCGTAAACTTTATGTTCTAAGCTTCCAACAGGCCTTCATTTGAGCAAAGCCACTCATTGATTGGCTATTCTTACACAACTCTTTTGGTCCAATTGACATCGAGCAGCCTGGTGCCTGTTAAACCAACTTACTACCCATTCAACCTAAATTTGATCTCATTGTAGTTTAACCCGTTATGGTATGGGAGAAAATCCTTGAGAAAACCGACTATAAATGGTATCAATAGCTAAACCGAATGTTGAAGACATTCATGTATAATCATGCTGCATGCGTTTTGATCGATTTCCCGATATTTCCGGTAATCCCAGTTTTCCCGAATCCCGGTATTCCGCTCCCCTCCCGGTTGCATCACTAGCTTGGGATCCAGGGGTTTCGCCTGGAACTGCGTTTTTAGCATGTTTTACTCAATATGGAGGCTAAAAATTGCTGTTTAAGCTGCTAAATGGCGTCTAAGAGCTAAAAAGAAACAAAAGATGACAGAAAGGGCTTCTAAAAACACCGATTCTAGGAAGCTTACGGGACTCTACGCTTGCCTCAAGTTGATACTGATGGCGAGCGCCCATCGCAAGGGCAATTCGAACGACAAGTTACTTGAGAAAGAAGAACAGTTCAAGTTGAAGTGCTACCAGACTGATTTGGAATGCTCCACAGCCCACCCCAATCACGAAGTGTCATGGAAACTCACTCTTCCCTCTTCATTGCCCTGTTCCTTACTGCGTTCAGTGAATCCGCTGAACATTGCCCTCAGCTACAAACTGAAATTGTCGGTGATTCAGGGTGGCTTCTTCAATAAGCTCAGTGACCAACTGAAATTTGAGTTGCCGCTCGTTTTGGCCAGCATACCTTTGGAACAGTTACCACCTGCCTACGCTAGTGTAGTGTCATAAAGTGTTGTACTGTACTGTGTACAGAGACATGCTTAAAGCGGGGCTGAGGGGGGTGATCCGCTCAGACTCTGACCTACTCAACCCCCATCAAGTCGCCGCTAACCTCTCAGAAATTGTTTGGAAGAATTTGTATGAAAGTTTATGATAAAAGTATGCCTAGATTAGGTGTTCTAAATGAGCTCAAAATAGCTTGTTTTAATCTATTTTAGCGAAAAATAAGCCAAAAAACTTTGATTCCAGTAAAAAGTAGGACTTTTTGGCTTATACCTACCATCCTTTCGACCTCCTCAGCCGCCGCTACCCTGTCAGCCCCCCTCAGGATTTGAAAATTTACCTACACCTCAGCCGAAATGCTAGCCCATGTCTGTATATACTATATACTGTACTGTACTGTACTGTACTGTACTGTACTGTACTGTACTGTACTGTACTGTACTGTACTGTATACTGCATGCTGCATTCTGTGTACTTTACTGTACTGTACCGTTCTTTTACCTTTCTACTGCTTCTGAGTAAGTACCCTTTAACAGGTGTCTGGCTTCAAAAAGAAGTAAAGAAGATTCATTGATGGATGGATGGGCTATTTGTTGTATTGCTGTACTGTACTGTACTGTACTGTACTGTACTGCAAACTGTATACTGTACTTTACTCTAGTACCAGTTATAATTAAAATTTTAATTAATCTACGTTCTAATATTAAAATCCCATTGAAACAGACCTAAACCGCGCATCATCTGACAATCACTAACACATGCACCCCGGGTAAGCACCACAGGCAGGGCATCCTCTATCACAGGCATCAAAGGTGCAGGTTCCAGGCCATTCACGCTTCAGCTGCGTCTTCTCAGCTTTCAGCACTCCTCTAGTGCACACACATCCTCCTAGGTAGCACGGATGAGGGTTGCAAGCGGCGTTGGCACAATTTTCGTCGGCGCAAGGATCCGTCTGAACGATGGGCAACTTGGCTTTGTCAAAGGCATGCGGACAGGCACAACCATCCACAAAACAAGGGATGCATCCTGGCCTACCACAGTTGGCCACAGAACAGGTGCTGGCAAAGGTGATTGCCACCAGAGCGCAAAAGGTCAGGATTGCCAGAGAACTCTTCATGGTTGGTTAGACAGGATGTGAACTGTCTTAGGACCAAGTCGAACTGGCTTTATAGTTTTTGGCCAGCTGAATTGGCTCCCAGATTAGCTTAGAGATTAAGCGACGGAAAATCGGATCTAGCGGCTTTTATTCTAAACGCTAAGAGCTTGCACTAACAGTCGCTATCAGCTGAGCTAAGTTTCTAACAGTAAGACTAGCTAAGAAAGACAGAGAATAAAGGACTATTGCGTTCTTCTGGCTCTGGCAGGGCAGGGACAGTATTGAGCGTCCTCGCCGGGGATGCCGGGTGGGCCGGGCGGACCTGCAAAACAAAATTCAATTCAGTTTATTAATTACTAAATCTAACTCATACAGTCAGGCACTTAACGCTGTAGATAATAACGGTCATACAACAAGTAACCGATTTTCTGGATTTTGACAATTTCACGCAACTAAGTAGAATTTCAGACACTATAATTGGCAAAACTGCCTCTAAAATAGCGGTTTTTAAGTGTATTTGATCCCGGGTGGTACCGGCACCCATATAGGAAAGGGTAAGGTAGGAGTACCGTAAAGGAACCGGCACAATTCGGTACCGCCACTGTCTTGGTTGGACTGTCGTGATGGTGTCATATAGAACCACTACTCTAAGAGCCGGTAGCATATACGGCGTTAAGTACCTGACTTTAAGAATGCAATAATTATATTACCTCTCTGACCATCGTTGCCGTTGCTTCCAATCGAGCCAAGTGGTCCTACAATTTTCAAAGCGGTACATACAATAAAGAGCAAACGTTTCTTGGGTCGCAAAATCTATATTTTCAGAAAATCCATATCCGAATAAAAAACAAGTACCTGGCGGTCCGGGGCGTCCAGGTGGTCCACGATTTCCGGGTCGTCCAGCATTTCCGCGGGGTCCTAAATCCACAATTTTTCTGTAAAAACTGCCAGTCTATATTACTCTACCTTTCGGTCCATTCGGTCCCCTGCCGCCTGGACGACCGGATTCGCCTTTGCTTCCGCGTGTACCGTCTTGTCCTGAAGTTTTACTTATTTGGACACAAATAAATTTGCATATATTTTTCGCTTACCACGTCCTCCAGGTCCACCAGGAGTTGCCGGCCGTCCTGGTTCCCCAGCTGAGCCAGGATTTCCTGGATTTCCGCGATTTCCCGGTCGGCCTCCTCTGCCGAGCTCGCCTGGAGGACCTTTGGGACCCTGAAATAAATTATTTTATGTATCAGAATTGTGTGGTCGAAGAAAACAAACATCTTACCGAGGTTCCGGGTGTTCCCGGTGGCCCGGGGGGTCCGGCTTCGCCATCCGGACAGACCCGACAGTTCCGGTCCTAAAAATATATATAAGCAAATTAAATATTACTGGTTTGTTAAAGCAAAAACACCAGTTGTTCTGGTAAAACGTACTGTATCGATGCTAACTTGGGGTGCATTGCCGGGGTACCCTGGTTGGCCTGGGGCTCCAGGCAGTCCTACAACATTATTATATGCATGCATACATGTACATCGATGGCTCTCCTCCATTTATGACAAAGAAACGTTTGAAAATTCAGGTTATTCTCACTGTTATGACTGTTAAACAAGCTAGAGACGAATTTTACAGGTTTTCTTACGTATTTTTTTGCAATTTATCCAGAATATTCAGCAGGGTTTACCTGGGATTCCGTCAATGCCGGGTTCACCAGGAATGCCGGGAGGACCGGGTGGACAGGTATTCCTTGAGCGGCATTCTAAAATGAAAGTCAATAACCAAAAGCTAGAGTCACTCCCATAAAAGGATATCGAAGACCCTTAAGCAAGAGGACAGAGGGCCCGGCCGAATGGATGCCGGGGCCTTTTGGTTTTATCGACGGTCCCTAAACAGATCGGTCGGGACGGGTAGGAAATGGTTGGGTGTTTGTAGGGGTCTCTGGTGGTGGGTCTAGGTAGGGACTCCCTCCCAGCAGGGAGAAGGCCGGAATTTCGAAAGATCCGAAACGAATTGCAGGAAAATGCGATTTCAGCACGTTTTAATCAATTTTATGCAGCCAAATTGGGTTTGACAGATAGAAACAAGCGTAAAATTACAAAAAGTCTTTTAAAACATCTATGTCTTGAGTAAAGCACAGGAAACGCTAAATTCCGTTACCGCAGCCATTTTAAGGTAAAAATTAATGATTTCTGAGCCAGTTTCTTTCGTGCTACTGGGACCACTACATACTAATACTTTCCTTTTAGGGTCGGCGGTCCCTACACGCCGCACCGAGAGGATGAGCGCATGAGCACACGCACAGTGGCACTGGCTACGCGGCCTAAACCACTATTCCAACTGTGTCGGCGGGGGTGTTGGTATTCCTAGCTATAACCCACAAGATGAAGCGTGAGTAATTGCTAGCCAGTGGGGGTGTAGGGGGTCCCCTGGGGGTGTAGGGGGTATAGGGGGTCCTTTATGGGTCTAGGTCCCCCAGGGGACCCCCTACACCCCCACTTGCTTCCTTACCGCACTGTCCAGCCCCAATCTGTCTGGGTTTCCTGACCACAGGTTTGGTTCTGTGTTGCACAACCAAATACTGCGACCAAGCATCGTCCTGTAGCACTCTGAATTCATCCATATCAATGGTGAGCTGAGTATGGATTCCGGAGATTTTGCTCCACAAAGTGGTCAGGTAGACCAAACTGAGGACAGTGGATGCCACCGACAGACCGATTGCCAAGGAGGCCACAGACTTTGCAGAGATCATGGTGACAAGCGGTCGATAGATCCAGTAGTGAAGTTCAAGAGTTCTCCAGTCTTTTATAGAGGTGCTCTGGGCCGGCCGACCTGCTCTGGAGAAATCAGAGTGGGGATGTTATTTTTTGGTCACCACCCAAATCATGCGCTCAGTACGTAGGTGACCTTTGCGGCCGATTTGACCCAGAATTGCGTGGTTGCGTCCGGCCGCGCCTGACCTGCCTCATGACTATGTTACACTTTCGTTCTTTTGCGACTATTAGACCGTTTTTAATTGTTTGGCCACCAACTGAGACAGCCACTGTTAATCATCGCTTAGAATTTGCATAATTTTAAATTTGCATCATCTTAGCTAATGTAGAATCTTTTATAAAGTGTTCTACCTCTCGATTATAAGAAGCAATTATTGGAACTTTTTTTCCAATGTCAGATATTAGATTTGCAAAAATTGCGCTTAAGCGGTTTTTGTTTTGTTTGGCTGTGGTCGAGTCCTCCTGCACCTGTAGAAACAAAAGATTTTCCGGTCAGCTCACATGAACGGAAAATTTCGAACAACCATTGCGAGTGACATTTTTCCTGCAAATTTGTCAGCCACTAGATTTCATTGAGTAGACCAATTTACAGAAGAAACGGCCAAGAATTGAGCTCACTGAAGCATTTCAAAATTTTCCATTCAGGTGAGGTGAGGTGAACGGAAAAATTGTTTGTTTCTACCGGTACTGGTTGACCATTCTTAGAAGATTGACACGATATAATTCTCGATGTCGTATCGCATAATATTCAACCTTCTTTTAGATACCTGTCTGTCTAAGACTGGGCTCCTAATTTTTCAATGATGTGCAGTATAGTGGAACACTTTGTACGCAAATTCTGCAAGCAACCATGTTTTATGAAGTGTTGTAACAACTACAGTATCAGTTGCTGCAGTGGTGGAGAACAAACAAATCAGTTTCTCAAAATTCTCGTCGTTTCATTTACCACGAAACTGCGTTTTGTGATTTTTGTTTGGTCTCAAATGCATAGGCTTCTGTTCCTCATGCTGGGCATCTATTTGTTTGTTTCGTCCATATCAACCGAACCGCATCGCTCTTCTATGCGAAAGAGAATTAATTTAACGGTTTATCGGTATTTTCGAACAAGAGCAGGTTGTATTTCGCAAATTCTAATAGCTGTACAGAACCCGGATAAAGATCCAAAGATCACAAAAGCGATAAATTACTACTGTTCATCAAAGACATTCTACAAAAACCAATAAACAAAGATTGTACAAGAACAAAGAGTCAGTTAGCTTTAGGCAGGCCAAGTAGCAGGGTAGGGCAGTCGCCTAGGCCCGTCTTTACTGAACTCTATTTTTATCTTGGTGTAAATGCGACTGGGAAGCGCGGTCGGAATGGCACCGAGCAGCTCTTCGGCCGGCGGTCGATCGGTCGATTCTTTGCTGACGTACTGGTAGACGACATTTCCATCAAAGTCCATAATTACGTCTCCACCCATCTGGTGAATCTCGTGCACCGGGTCCTTGAACAGAACCTGACTGGCCATGTAGCCTGGAATGCACTTGAATGCCATCTTCATCAGACTCACCGTCCACGAACTGGGGTTGCGATCTGAAAATTTAGCAAAATATGTATAAATGTGCAAAAACGTGCAAAAAAATGTATAAATGTGCAAAAACGTGCAAACATATGTATAAATATGCAAAAAACATGCAAAATGTGCAAAATCTAGCCTGTCTTCACCTTTGACGATTTTCGCTGCGATCCGTCTGTGGTAGGCAGGTCTGGCAGAATTCCAGACAGATCGCGGGAATTTCAATGTGTCAATGAAGTGAGCGTCTTCGTCGGCGAACAGTGGAACATCCTTGATGGCCGTTCGTCGACGCCACATTCGACCTCCACTCGCTGAACCACGACATATCACTGCGACGGAACAGTTTTGGGACTGGAACTCGCTCAAATGACTGAGGATGTCCTGAAAATCAGTTGAGTTGCGTGTTGGCCATGGGTAGTTTGCGCTATCCCGTGTGTCACGGGGGCCCCGATACCCGTGGAAGCAGTGTATCTGTGGGTTCGAAACCTGTCGAGGCGATGGGAAGTAGTGGACACAAATCCCAACCAGGCCATCGAAAGTCAGCAATGGCAAGTAGATAAATGGGGACCAAACCTTAGCTGTCTTGCACACACCAACAGCAAAAGGGGAGGGTTGTTGTTAAGGAGGCTGCCGGACCTTCTGTCTCTTCCTGCTCTATAGCAGTGGGCTACTCTTAGTCGGAAAGGTCAAAAAGTTACAAGAACAAAATTTGCAAGTGAGTAGTACCTTGATGTGTTTTGTGCACTGGGGACAACCGTAGTAACGCATCAGAATAAACAGGGTATATTTGGTTGACATCACGTTGCCCAGAGAAACCGGAATTTCTGTATCTACATTGACAACTTCAATCAAATCTGAAATGGAAATTAACTTGCAACAAGTGATGGGGTAAGTGGGTTTTGCCTGTCAGAACCCTAGCGGCAGTAAACGTAGCGTACCCAGGAGGTGTACGGTTGGCACACCCCCTTTTGTGGTGGAGGTAGGTGGACCTATTTTGACCCGTTGAGTTCAAAAATGACCTTTGTTTTTCTACTCTGGTATTGTACTCAAACGGGCGGTAGTCATAGTCATAGTCAAACGGAAATTTTGGTATTGTAACAACACTATAGCGTACCCAGGAGGTGTACGGTGGGCACAGCCCCTTTTGTGGTGGAGGTAGGTAGGAAAAATTAGGCAAAAATAAGAGAAACGAATGAACTGTACCTGTCTATTTTGAGCACAGAATGCGTTTTTGAAGGCTAATTTTTTCGAAACCTTCTCACCCTGGCCCAATCAGGCAACTTCAAAATTTTGAACCCCATTTGCAAAATTCTGCGTACGCGACTGCCAAAGGAAAAGAAAATTTTAAAAGATGAAATTCACGGAATCACATACCCGGTCCAATTTTGAAGGGTTCACCATGTCCTTGCCGCCTGTTCAATGCAACATCAATGTTCCTCAACAGTCTTTCGTAATCGTTTTCAATTCTGGCCAATTTCTCCGCCGCATCTTTGATTTCGAAGTTCTCACCACTCTTCGATTTAATAAACTCAGAATACTCCTACAAGATCAGATTTCTTATCTTCTGTTCTGATCTTTGCAAATTACTCTCACCTTTACACTTTTGATTCCCCATGTAGTAAAGAGCTCGAGCCATGGCACAAAGAGCATAGATTTATGGAACTTCTTGAACTCCTTCGCATAGAACTCTTCCAGCAAATCCAGGTCTTCTTTAGAATCTTCGAATTCACTTTTCAACAGATCTGCTTTCTGTTTAATTATATGGGAGAGGCACTTCAGACTTTTCAACAGGTGCGCGTCAGTGAGAGTCATTTCGCAACAGAGGCCGAACCTCGTGGCCACAACGCGGAACACTGTAGACGGTTGCTAAATTTCGGCTCTTATCTGTTATAAAGTGACTGCTTTGTAAACAGGACGGCGCCAAAAAGGGCCTACGTGCATTCTTTCGCGTCATGTGTCCTTGTAAGGTTATCGAAATACTGTTATCTAAGTTTTGTTCCTGGATCTTATCAAGTTTAGGTGCGCCTTTGCATATTTTGTCTCGTGTAGATGCAAGATTTTTTGACATTTCCTTTCTATAACTGCATCATCCGTCCTAAAACAACCCAGCAGATTTTTTACTAAAGCAATCGTAAACCTCAATCGATTTGACTGAATCATCTTGAAACGAGAGACACCTAGGATACACTGCTTACGTAGTTTCTCTGATATTTTTACCCCAGAGTCAAACCAATTCCGGTGCCCTTCGTAAGGGGCCGTCCATAAACGACGTCGTCCCAAAATCCGACCACCCCTCCCCCCAGAATCGCCTTGCGTCGTTTCTGGGGACCCCCGCCCCCTAGGCGACGTCGTTTTCCGTTTACCCCCTCCCCCCGGATAAAAGTGCAGTACATGCAGTACTGTCATTTTTTCTTGTTGCCATACTATACAATGAATTGAATTCAGCTCTTCAGCCACTCTGGGAAGCTTTTCTGAATGTAGAAATCTTTGACAGAATGTACATAAATCGAAAATAATACATTCAGAGTTCCCTAAAATTTCGAAAAAAGCGACGTCGATTTTTGCTAACCCCCTCCCAATCCTGGTGCGTCGTCTATCGTCGCATTTCAGCCGACCCCCGCTCCCCCCTCTGGAACGACGTCGTTTATGCACGGTCCCTAATAAAACAGATTCCTTCTTTCCTACCACACACAGCATTACAAAGTTGATTGATTATCAACACAACTACAGGGTGTCTCACAAAAAATGATCACATTTCTTTTTACTACCATTTCCGTAAATTTTGACCAAATAGGCTGAAATTTGGACCATAGGTGCCAAAAGTCGTGCAATTTTATGTGTTAAAGTTTGGTGCATTAGGCTTGACTCAATCCCGAGAAATTTCAAAAAAAGTGAAATTTGGTAATTTCAATAGTGAAAGGCGGTCACCGAAAAATGGAAACATTTCCTTTTCCTATATCTTTTCTAATTTTTGACGGAATTGGATGAAATTTGGAGTGTAAACGCAGAAGTTCAGGGTAATTCGTGTGTAAAAAGTTGACGCATGACTCCAACGCTATCGTTAGAGTTTAGGCGATAATGTAATGTAACGTTTTTTCGGTGACCGGCTTTTGGTATTGAAATTACCAAATTTCACTTTTTTTGAAATTTCTCGAGAATTGGTCAAGCCTAGTGCACCAAATTTTAACACATAAAATTGCCGGAGTTTGGGCACCTATGATCCATATTTCAGCCTATTTGGTCAAAATTTGCGGAAATGGCAGTGAAAAGAAATGTGATCATTTTTTCGGTGACCGGCTTTCACTATTGATTTAACAAATTTCACTTTTTTTGAAATTTCTCGGGATTGAGTCAAGCCTAGTGCACCAAACTTTAACACATAAAATTGCACGACTTTTGGCACCTATGATCCAAATTTCAGCCTATTTGGTCAAAATTTGCGGAAATGGCAGTAAAAAGAAATGTGATCATTTTTTTTGAGACACCCTGTACATAGGCTTTGAATTTACAGATAACAACCGAAAACAATAAATACATTTACATACATTAGACAACCCTAGCAGGTCTCGGATTTAAGGCTAATTTCTTACGACTGGGTCCAGGCTTATCTTTCAGATTCGACACAGGCTCTACTTGACTATTCTTCATGCACAGAAAAGTTCCTAACAAACACTCTCTAAAGTCGGTGTGTCTCACAGCAAAAATCACCATATTCATCACCGGATTCAGCTGCATAATTCCATAAAAGACATAACTGACGAATGCAGACTGCAAAACAGCAGTTGCAACAGGCATCACACAAATAGGAATAACGTAGAAGCAGAAGGTGAAGAAAGCAGAAATCCCCATAGTTTGAGTCCACCGTTTACACTCTTTTTCTTCTTCTGTGCCACCGTAGGCAACCGAGGCCATTTTGGTTTGGTTCCTAGTGTAAATGGCCACAACAAATCCATACACAACTACACTCAACAACACACACAGCAATTTAACTGCTTGACTGACCAAGAACCAGGGCAGCCATCCTGCATCACTGGTATGACACAAAACACTCACCTCTGGACTGGTTTGATTGACAGCTACGCCCAGCCCCACCATTAGGTTAGCAGCAGCGAGAAGGTACACTGAACCTGCAAACCTAAATGCATATCCCTGCCCCCAACCGTAATAGGACAGAGGCACACTGACTGCAAACAATCGATCCATACCAGCAACTAGAAGCATGAACGCTTGCAGAAGCATGCTGTAGTTCATTAGAAGTGCATGCGGTGTTAGGAAACAGTGCAGTCGACTCACTACCAACTGACTAAGAACGTTGGATCTTCGGTGTAGACCCGCTAGCAAATTACTGAGTCCCACTAAGCCTTTAGCAAACCCCATGTAACACGTAACATGTTAAAATATTATTACTATTGTATTTCATTTCATGCACGCATGTTTATTTTGAACATTCACGTACTGTGTAGTGTATCCCGTTTTGAAAAAGTAGTTATGCAGCCTATTAAGATAATAAAAACATATTGAAAATGAGCACATGTTCGGGTGCATGCATACAAATTGTACATTATACAGTCAGGCACTTAACGCCGTTTATTATGGTACCGGTACCGGTAGTGGTCCTATATATCGCACCCCCACATTCAGGGCCTGTGGTGGTACCATATAATATATGAAATCAGAAATCTGAACAGAGTGGTACCATACATATATGGATATTATGGTACCGATACCAATGCGAAGGTAGGGGTCCATATACGGTACCACTACCCTAGGTACCGGTACCATAAACGGCGTTAAGTGCATTACTGTTATAGGTAAAAATCTCCCATTGCTTCTTTTACCTTCACTCAGAGGCACTAAAATTTGCGAATTAAAAAACATAGTTTCTCCAGAAATAGAAAAAAAATCGTCAATTTAGTGGTTTTACGAAGAAAGGCAGACCCCCGAGACAGTTAAAAGGGATGCTATGCTCTGTAGCTCATGATCTGCTGTTTTGAAATAGATTTCGATTCAAACGCTGCTCTTTCAGAAATTACAAGCCTAAGTAGATAGAATACGCTTTACACACTTTACCTAAATAGTTTCCAATCTCCGAAATACAGCACACTAAGAAGAAAGAAAGAAAGAAAGAAATTTTTGCTTCCCAGACAATGTACATACAGTGCGTACAGACAGTATCACAAAAAACTCTACAGTGCATATCTTAATGACAAGGGAAGAAGGACTGAGTTAGCTCAAGGCTATTTTATAACTCAGCCCTATCGGTTAACGCGATAAATTTATGAGACTGACTGCCTCTTTAAAGGATTTTGAAGAACGAGAGTGTATCACACTGCTAGGGAGACTGTTCCATATCGGCACAACTCATGTCTAACATTGATTCGTGTGGTCGGAACCGAAAGTTGTAGTGCGTGACTACGAGTAGAACTTGTAGGGCAAATAGAGAAAAATTGGTCAAAGGGCAAGTTGATTTGGCCATGTAACAACTTATACACGAATACAAGATCCGCTTGTATTCGTCGAATATCCAAATACTGAAGCCCTGTTGCCACTAATCGAGCTTCATACGGAAGTGCACTGAATCCAGGAATTCTGGAGGTAAAGAATCTTTGAACTGATTCAACAGTTTGAACATCTTTTACCAAATATGGGGACCATACTTGCGTGGCGTACTCTGATTTTGGACGCACATAGGTTTTGAACATCTTGATAAGAAAATCGGGGTCTTTCGTCACAAAAGAAGACAAAATTAAATTGGCCACTGTACGTGCTTTTTTTGGCAATAACGTTACAATGGGTGGAAAATTTTAAATCTGGAGTAACAAAAACTCCCAGATCGCGTACACAATTGGACGAAGGTATGATTACACCATCAATAGTGTAATCATACATTGCATTTAAGCGTGGGTATACGTAGATGGAGAACTGAGGATTTGTGCAGAGCAATGTTCAACTGCATTACCTTTGCCCAATTGAAAACCGCAGTTAGATCTTCCAACACTGGTGTGTTCTCATTTGATGTTGGAACTGAAAAGTAGATTTTGGAGTCATCAGCAAAAAGTTTGATTTTGCAGTATTTAACATGCATTTTGCGAGAAGGTCAACT
>JASANB010001649.1:0-14188 GCA_030248155.1 Sabatieria punctata
AATATGGCTCTTAATAATTTATGTTTGGGATCGGTTCCTGATTCCCCTAGCTACACCTACATCACATTATACGTACATTAGTATATTGTGTGCTGCACTGTACAGTACAGTATGTCAGTTTCAGAGCACTGCTACACTGCACCATGCCGACCAAACCCGTGTCCTTCCGGGCAGGAGTGCAAGAACGTGGCAGGCAGAGCCACTTGCATTAGCAGTGGACGTGAGTGGTCGGCTGACGCAAGTAAATTGGGTGCAGTTTTTGCTTGGTCGGTGGCTTTAAAGTTCTATGACTCATGTATAGCTAAGCGTCCGGCTGTGTGCGTTCCCATCCCCCATGGGACCGCCGAGCGCTAGCTGCCGCCACTCGCAGCTTTGTTGCCTTCCTATCTGTCTGTTTGTCCGACATGCACCGGCTGCTCTTGCTGCTGGGCGGTGAGAACTTTCTCTCCCTCCTTATGTACACTGGTACTTTAACGCCCTTTATGCTACCGACACCATATAAGGTGTCTATACCACAGCGAAGGTAGAGGGGTACCATACATGGTGCCGGTACCACCACAGACCCCGAACGTGGGGGTACCGTATATGGTACCGGTACCATAAATGGCGTTAAGTGCTTGACTGTCCTAAAGGCCGATTTAAGATTCATTTTGCAAGAAAGTCAGCTTAGAAGGGGCAAGCATCTGGCTTTTTTCATTTTAGGGATTTCAGGGATCTGGCTGATATTAAAATCTGTTTAAATAGAGCACAGTCGAAGACCAACGGTGCCAGCCCGCCACCAGCAACCCCCTGGAACCGGAGTTACACCCCCCTCAAATTTTGGTCGTCAGCAATTTTTGGTGTCATTTGTATAGCTCTGACACCCTCCATTCAAACGATCACCCTTCATTCATTTCTTAAACTATGATGGCGACTCGAACAGGGTTTTGTAGCTGTTCCAATCGCCTTTCATTTTCTGGTACTTCCGTTTCCAGATCATAGCTGGTTAGCGAGATATTCGCCGAAAACTGCGAAATTTCCGCAAAATGCCACTCCGTTTTTTTCGAAAAATCTTTATAACTTTTTGTGCAAAGGCCCTACCAAGCTAATGTTTTAACAAAAGTTAGGCATGAGTTGGCCAAACAAAACGAGCGCACTAAAGTGTGCTGTTTAGGGGGTATGGGGGTGTTTTGGCCTCTCAAAGGTGTTCGAAAAATTTTTTTTCCTGCTAAGCTTAGTGGTTAGCATACTGTTATATGCAGTTTTGTGTGCTGAGTTCCAAAATGCATTAGCTTTAGCTGGATTCGCTCTGGATCGGGAGAAAATTGTGTTCAAAGTTCAGACCAACCCTATTTCTTGAGTGGCATTACTCGCTAGCATAACCATAAACCGCGGTACAAAGCAGTTTTTCTTATGTAGTTTTTGCTGCTGATTCAGAAATAACAATATTTTCTCTCTACGTTGCCTAGCTTTGAAGTTATGGGCATTTTTATGAGTTGGGTAGAAAATGGCTGCACTTGTTATAACAAGCTCGTTTGATCACCGAATGCAGTTTTTCCCGCTGATTACGAAAATGACATCTGTTTTTCAATCTGAGCGCTCCTGAGCTACTTATGTAGTTTTTATTCCCAGGTACTCAGACAATAAGTTATCTGTCGAATCTGGGCATTACGTGGTATCTATCTGGTGCAGTTCTTTCCGCTGATTCAGAATATTATCATATTTTTTGCGCTACGGCCACTCAGTCGCAAGTTATGGGACTCTGAAGTTTCAGTTTGGGGGTTGATGAATCGCTTATTAAGATAGCCTGCTTAGTTCCTGAGATATTTGCCCTCAAAGTCAAAACGAGATTTTGGCAGTGAACAAGGGTGTAATCATAACCCAACAGAATTTTTTATTTTGACCCCCAAAATTTATCCGATTTGAAAGAAACCTTTTTTTTGTATGAAAGGATAAATCTTCAAATGGCAATTTTTATTGAGATTCATGCATTTAGTTCTTGAGATATTTAAAAAACAGATTTTGGCAAAGAAAAGAGCGATTCGTTCACTTCGTAATAAAGCAGATTTTGCCAGTCAATAGTGAACCCGACCTACTTTGACCCGCTAAGTTAAAAAATGGCGTTTGTTTTAATCTACATATATTTACTCCTTTTGGAGATATATGAATATTAATGCAAATTTTGTTTGATCAGTAATATCTCAAAATTGAAAAAGAGTAGAGAAGTTATACACAAAAAATTGTAAAGATTTTTCGAAAAAAACGGAGTGGCATTTGCGGAAATTTCGTAGTTTTCGTAGAATATCTAGCTAACTAGCTATGATCTGGAAATCGGAGAACCAGAATATTAAAGGCCATTGGAACAGCTATAAAATCATATGCAAGTTGGGATCTTAGCTTAAGAAACGAATGAATGAAAGCTGTCAGACACGTGAAAATGGCACCAAAATTGCTGCCGACCCAACTTTGAGGGGGCGTAGTTCATGTTCCAGGGGGTTGCTGGTGGCCGGGCATGCACCGTTGGTCTTTGACTGTGCTTTCTTTTAACGTATTATAATATCCAGATCCATGAGATGCCCCTGCTTTTCCCGTCTCTTCGGTACCTAAGCTGAGTTTCTCGCAAAATGCATCTTAAACTTCTGCCAGTCGGATGGCACTGGCACTTCATCACGCCGCTCTACCTCGCCATTTAGGTTTTTGCGGAATGTATTGACAGTCCGCAAAAATCTAATTGGCGAGGTAGAGCGGCGTGATAAAGTGCCAGTGCCATCCGACTGGCAGAAGTTTAAATCCTCTTTGCCCTCACTCGCCAACCGAACTACATTTGAAGCCATTAGTTTCAGGCATTTTAAGTCACTTTTTTTAGTCATGCCAACAGTAGCCGTGAATGTGGCTCAGTTTTCTGGCAGTTCTTGGCTCAAGTACACAGCACCGAGCGATTTTGCTGAGTACGCCGATTTGATGATGCGTTTCAAGCCGACTGAAGAGACAGGATTGATTTTCTATGCTGGAAACTCTTCGATCTCGCAGTATATAGCCGTCTATCTACGACAGGCCTTTGTCTACTTGCAGTTTGATCTCGGTAGTGGAGCAAGTACACTCAGGTATTTAAATCAATCACCTGTACACTTTGCCGGTGTGGCAGTTTGTAAAAAGTATTGTTTGCTGTTGGTAGACAGTTTTGTACAGGGTCCATGAAAAACCAGTAGATTTTTACTCTATGTAACAACCAAAATACTGAACCGATTTGTATGAATCTTTTTTTAATAAAAGATAGATATATATACTCTTGAAAGATTGGTGAACTTGTTTGTAATAAGATACTCTTTTCTGCTTAGTTGGTGAAATGTATGCGCTGCAATCAAAACAGAGATTTTGAGGAATTCTAAAGTCCAACCATAGGTCTAAAGCTTAGTTGGAGCATGAACAAATGCCCAAATGCCTAAACAAATTCCTGCTTCTAAACCTGAGAGCCTAAAAACTAAGCACAAGGTATTTGGGGTGGGGTTTTTTTATTCTTTCTTTCTTGTTTTGCGTGACGTCGCGGTGTACGTAAATCTAAATCGGTAATTGCGTTGTGGGGCCGTACTGTCCAACTACGAAATTTTCGGTACCTTTTGCAAGGGCTGTAAAGTTGTGTAATTTAGGGTAGCATCTTTCGGTAGTCACTTGATTTTCTGGAAAAAACTTCCGATAATTACTGGGCTTCCGATAGATTCCCATGCTCATACATGTAACAGGTCATCCGCCGATGGGGGGAGGGGGTTGGGGGGGGGGGGGGTAAAAATATTTGGGGGGGGGGGGGGTAAAAACGCTCAAAAATCGAGAAAAATCGCCAAAAAATCGCTAATTTGGGCTGAAATACAGCTAAAAAGTGCTGTTTTGCAGGCGATTTTGGCAATTTTTGTGTGTGAAAGTGTAAAAAATTGCAAAAATTTGCTCGAAAATTTACTTGCCAGAAAAATCGGAGGGGGGGGGGTCGATGAAATCGTCTCGGGGGGGGGTCCCCATCCGGGGGGGGTCTGGCCTAAGTCGGGTGGGGGGCAGACCCCCCAGACCCCCCCTGTTACATGTATGCCCATGCTATAGATTGATTCAAATCGGTTGAGATTTACATACAGTATTGCTACTGCTATTGCTAGAGTAGGTACAGTAAGAACTGTTCTGTGTTGGTTTTTTCATCGAGCCTGTATATGAGTTTATTTGATTAAGCGATGGATGGTTTCAGGAGCGAGTCCCAAATAGCCGTGCGGGAGTGGCACAAATTGGAAGCGTGGCGCAGTGGCCGTGGAGGGCTGCTGAAAGTAGACGAGCAGGAGTGGGTGGAGGGCGTGGCTCCAGGAGCTTTCTCGCTCATCTTAGCCGCTTCTGTCGTCTATGTGGGAGGTGCTCCCTTTGAACTGCTTCCAATGGAGGTAGCACAACCTGTACTTCAGCTTGGTCTGCACGGCTGTATTCAAGAGGTAAAATTACCATACATGTGCATGGGGGTGCCCAGGGGGGACAGGGGGGGACGAAAATTAAAATCTACCAAACGTTGCTGGAGGCTGCTAGGACCTCAGTGGTTTTAGAAATCAATTTTGGCAACTACGCAACTACGCACCCTTCCTCCAGGCAACTACGCACCAAACCCGAAATTTTTTCAAATTTTCCTGGAAAATTTCGATTTTTTGGCAATGTTTCTAACAGAAAAGTGTTTTTTTGGCAATTTTTTGTCGAAAATTTGATTTTTACCGCAAATTCTTGAATTTCAACCAAAAATTTCGTATTTTTAGTAAAAATTTTGGAGTAAATTCAAATTTCCCGCCAAAATTTTGGGCGAAAATTCAAGTTTCCCGCCAAAATTTGAATTTCCCACCGAAAATTTGCACCTATATCCAGGCAACTACGCACGGAGACCTGACCGTCCCTCCCTGAGCCGCCAACCATGCACATGTATGAAAATTACACTGTGCCATGGGTATCTATCGGAAGGCCAGTAATTATCGGAAGTTTTCTTGAAAATCAAGTGTCTTCTGTAAGACACGACCGCAAATTATACAAATTAACGGCCATGGCAAAGGTTGCCGAAAATGTCGTACTCGCACAGTACCGCCCCACACCGCAATTACCGATTTAGATTCACCTTGTGCTTAGTTTTAGCTCAGGTTTAGAATCAGGATTTAATTTAAGCATTAGTTCATGCTCTAGCTTAGCTTTAGACCTACGGCTCGGCTTTAGTTAAACAGATCAGCCGCCCTACTAAGGGGAAAGTGGTCTTGTATGATTCAAAGGTCGTCGCGTCAGTTAGCCTTTACTTGCATATCCTAGTCGGACCGTAAATTGCCATGCTACCGTATCTACTCAATAAATTCGCGTCAAAAGCCGTAATAATTTATTATTTAGGCTCTGATAAATAAGAAGGAAATATACAAGGTGCCGGTGTCTGAGTCGGCAGTTAACATTCGAGAGTGTGGTTCTAATCCATGCGCTACGCGGCCGTGCGGCCAGCTGGGAAACTGCACTGTTTATCATGAGAACTACCTCTGCCTTTGTCCCTATCCCTTAACAGGAGATCACTGTCAAGCAGGTGACATTTTCAGACATTGATTTGATTTGATTTCATTCATTACTTGCTCTGGTTCTCAGTTATTTGTTGGTGATTGTTTTTCTCAGTATTTTTGGAGTTCATTTTTCTCAATGTTTCAGCTGACCGGTCCAAGCTGACAGCCATTGGCCTGAAAGGCAGTGGATTTCTGAAGTTCACCCAGAAACAAGTGATGGAACAGTGAGAAGCTTACATAGATACCTCTGTCCAATTTGTTGCAACTGGTTCATTCTTGTTTCAGTATCAGCGGCGATCAAATGGATCTCTCAATCACCTTTCGCCTTAGAAATCAAACTCAGCACCCGTATTCAGGGCAGCAGGTGACCTCTTCCTTACCTAGTACAGAACGCCTTACAGTCAAGTAATAGTGCTTTCAGATATTACTGTTCAGTGGTCAAGAAACGAATGGTGGAGATTTCATCAAGGTCCTCATCACTGAACATCAGCGGGTTAGACTGGTGCTGGAGCTGGGCTCTGGACCCGTCACACTAACACACAGCAGAGCAAACCTGAGCGACTTGCAGTGGCACAAAGTTATAATTAAAAGGTATGCACTCTGACCTGACCTGACCTGACCTGACCTGACCTGACCTGACCTGACCTGACCTGACCTGACCTGACCTGACCTGACCTGACCTGACCTGACCTGACCTGACCTGACCTGACCTGACCTGACCTGACCTGACCTGACCTGACCTACCCGCGACTGACTGACCGACAGACTGAACAAAATTTGGTACAGTTTTTAAGTGCATTTTAGGTCGAAGCGTTGGCTATCTTTATCAGTTGACCAACACAACCCAATCAGTACCACTTCTCCTGACGGTTCAACGCAGCTAAACGTTTACGATGCGTTATACATAGGTACTAAAGTCCATGCCAAAATGATTGGCGGTGGCGGAAAAATGCGATTTTCTCAAAAACTTTCTTCAAGACCTCTAACTTTTTTTGTATCAATCGATGGCAAATTACAAGTGCTACAAGATGCGAACGTCAAATCAAAGGTTCCACGCAGTTTTGTATGTGTTTTTCGGGAAAAACCAATTTTCGGCAAAATCAAGTTTTTATAGAAGAGTCAGATTCTTATTCATCGGACTCCAGATTCTTATTCATCGTGTAATTGCGAGTTCGCTGATATATACATGTTTGGGGATTCTCAAACTAGTTTTCGGGAAAAACGCGTTTTTCGGAAGGGTGTATGAGTCAAAAAATTGTCTGCGATCCGTTTTACTATGGAAAATTGCCCAACAGTTATCAAATTTGACCCAAACGGTATAAACGGCCTCAAAAACGGCTCATATTCACGAGTCAAACTTAATTTTGGTCAATATAATCCATTTGTGCAGTCCGTTTGGCCCTATGTAGTCGCGTTTTCCAGTTATTTTCATTTTAATTGTTTTTTTGCAAAATTTTTGTCTGATTGGAGCAGCTACTGTGAGTATCTTCAGACATACATGTAGCTGGGTTTTCGGCTGGGGGGAATTTTTCTGATCCAAAATAGGGTTTCAGGGCTATGCCCAAAGGGGGTTTCAGCGACCTTTTTTTGGTGTCCAAAAGTGGGTTTCAGCGACCTTTTTTGGGCTCAAAACAGGGTTTTGAGGACTAAAAATGGGGTAAAAATCCTGTCTGAAGTGCAAAAATTCCGTTTAAAACCCTATTTTTGCTGTAAAACGTGGAAAAAAACTTATTTTTAATTTAAAATGTGCAAAAAAAGCTAATTTTGCTTTAAAACGTGCAAAAAACCCATTTTTTTCGACATAATACAGTTAAAATGCATTTCTGGAACCTTCTTTAGCGATTTTAAAACCCAAATTAGGGTTCCGGAACCCTATTTTGGGCCTCCAGAAACCCAAATTACGGTTCTATAACCCTATTTAGGGTTTCAGTAACCGAAATTAGGTTCGGAACCTATTTCGGCCCTCCAGAAACCCAAATTAGGGTTCTGGAACCCAATTTAGGGTTTCAGTAACCCAAATTAGGGTTTCAGTAACCCTATTTAGGGTTTCAGGAACCCAAATTAGGGTTCTAGAACCCTATTTAGGGTTTCAGCAATCGAAATTAGGGTTCCGGAACCCTATTTAGGGTTTCAGTAACCCAAAACAGGGTTTCGGAACCCTATTTAGGTTTTTGAAACCCAAAACAGGGTTCCGGAACCCTATTTAGGGTTTTTGAAACCCAAACTAGGGCTCCGGAACCCAAGTTGGGTTTCTGAAACCCTAATCAGGGCTTCTGGAACCCTGTTTGCAGGTTTACAAACCCAAAATAGGGTTTCCAAAAATTCCCCCCCCAGAATCCGGCTGGGGGGAATTTTCTCCGGAAATCGGGCCTGGGGGGGAAATACCCCCCATTCCCCCCAACTACATGTATGTCTTCAGATGTTGCTCAAAATGTAACTCCTGGGGTAATTTTAGATTCTGAATTCATTTCTGTCACCTAGAACACCGTCAGGTTACTGCAAACCTAACTTTCGAGCACCCCCTTTTTGGTATGATAGCTTTGCAATCTGTCAGTGACATCTTTGCTTGTTAAAAGAACACTGATTAATGCTTACGGCATCAAGTGACTCCAGCCTCATGTCTAACGTTATAGAGAAGCAAGTTCTTGCTCAAGGTATATCCTAATCTGCGCAAGTTTCGCTCTGAACACTAATTTGCGCAACAGCTAAAATCAGCTTCCTTCATGCATGGGATGATAAGATAAGCACATAAATCGATTCTAGAGTCTTCAACGACTCTAATAATACTTTGATTACTGTTCTAGCTCAAAAGGTTGCAGAGTTATGGCCGGTCAAAGTTGATGGTCAAATGGGCCATTTTTGGCAATTTCAGTCAACTTTGATCGGCCATAACACTGCAACCTTTTGAGCTAGAACAGTAATCAAAGTATTATTAGAGTCGTTGAAGACTCTAGAATCGATTTATGTGCTTATCTTATCATCCCATGCATGAAGGAAGCTGATTTTAGTTGTTGCGCAAATTAGTGTTCAGAGCGAAACTTGCGCAGATTAGGATATACATTGAGCAAGAACTTGCTTCTCTATAACGTTAGACGTGAGGCTGGAGTCACTTGATGATGTAAGCATTAATCAGTGTTCTTTTAACAAGCAAAGATGTCAAAGAACGATTGCTAAAATACAGTATGTATCATACCAAATAGGGGGTGCTCGAAGTTGTGTTTGTAGTAACCTGACGGTGTTCTAGGTATCAGAAATGAATTCAGCATCTAAAATTACCCCAGGAGTTACATTTTGAGCAACATCTGAAGAGACTCAGTAGCTGCTCCAATCAGACAAAATTTTGCAAAAAACAATTAAAATGAAAATAACTGGAAAACACGACTACATAGCGCCAAACGGACAGCAAAAATGGATTATATTGACCAAAATTAAGTTTGACTCGTGAATATGAGCCGTTTTTGAGACCGTTTATACCGTTTGGGTCAAATTTGAAAAATGTTGGGCAATTTTCCATAGTAAAACGGATCGCAGACAATTTTTGACTCGCACACCCTTCCGAAAAACGCGTTTTTCCCGAAAACTAGTTTGAGAATCCCCAAACATGTATATATCAGCGAACTCGCAATTACACGAGGAACAAGAATCTGGAGTCCGCTTGTCCATTTGACTCTTCTATAAAAACTTGATTTTGCCGAAAATTGGTTTTTCCTGAAAAACACATACAAAACTGCGTGGAACCTTTGATTTGACGTTCGCATCTTGTAGCACTTGTAATTTGCTATCGATTGATATAAAAAAGTTGGGGGTCTTGAAGAAAGGTTTTGAGAAAATCGCTTTTTTCCGCCACCGCCAATCATTTTGGCATGGACTTTAGCACAAAAGGTGAGATACTGCTGAACTACTGAGCTTCCGAGTTATAGGTGGTTACCTGCCCAAGCATGGGCTGTTCCCTAATTCGGGCCTGCGCGGCTGCTTATCCGAAGTTCTGCTCAGTCCGATATTTCGATTAGCCAGTGTTGAGCAGGCCTCGCAAGCTGTTAACATCGAGAACTGTTCGAGGCTGTGACCAATCAATGGCCTGCTAGTCCGCTCACAGATTGATCGGCTGAGCTGGAGCCAATCGGAATCTGATCTGACTCTTTCTTCTCTGTATATTTGTGGTGATACCTTATCATCTCACCTTCTGCGGGCTTAAATCTTGCCTTTCTGTGGTCAACAGTCTGTGTGTGTATGGTCTGAGCTGACTTTTACGCTTCATACCGGTTTTTACTTTTGGTCCTCTTTTTTGCTGCTTTGGTATTTTTTGTTATTGTTGAACCCGCTAGTGCTTTCTTGTTTGTGTACGTTAAATACAGTTTGTTTGTACTGGAACCGTTTCAATCATTAAATTTTATACTGTTGGATGTATTTCATCGCGAACGTTTTACTTCATGTAAATGTACTTCATATACTCCATGTTTAAATGTTTTACTTCAGTAATTTGACAACTGTCTTTAGACCATACGTGTAACAGGTCGTCCGCGGAACGGGTCCTTAAGCTAAGCTCAAGTGTAGAACTATTTCTCACCGGTTTTGCTAATATAGCAGAGAATTCGTCGTCGCGTCTTGGCTATGGGTAGTTTACGCTATCACAGTGTCACGGCGGCCCCGGCACCCATGGAAGCAGTGTGCTTGTGGGAGTAAATAAATAAACCTTAGCTGTCTTGCACACACCAACAGCAATGGAGAGGGCTGTTGTTAAGGAGGTTGTCTCTTCCTGCTCTATAGCAGTTGGCTACTACTAGTCCGAAAGGACAAAAGCTTACAACAACAACAACAGAATTCAGTCATCTTTTTTTTCTACTTGCTGTCGTCAGATCTGTCCCCAATACACTCCACTGTCGAGTCAGATTTGATCCGACCGGAGCAAAATTGGCAAATTAGTGATAGCAGATTCGGTCCGGGCACCGCACATTTGGCACGGGCTGTGCAGTAATTAAAAGATAGGGAGTAAAACAGATTTAGCTCTGCCAGGCCTTTGATAGAGCTTCTAGCCTTAGATGGAAATAGAGCCGATCGGATCGGGTCTGATTCGGTACCGGACCGGATCGGGCGATGTAATTTTACCGCATATCTTCCAAAGTTCAGCTTATTTAGTCAATATTTGATTGCATTGATTCAGAGGGCAATCAATAGTACTGATTCTGATTCAAATAGTATTGTAGGTAACTCCTTGATTGTCAAATAAGGTTTAACTACTAAAATACTATTAAAATAAATTTTACAATTCAGCCCCTCTGCGTATTTTTAATTTAATATTATAGTAGGCCCTCTATTTTAATATTAATATAACTTTGACACTATTAAAATGGCACTATTAATAATAGTTTTATTTTAGTATTAATATATTAAAATCACAGTAGTATACACGGTTGTAGGACGTTTCGTCCCGACCGTTTCGTCCCCTTGCTGTTCGTCCCGGCTGTTTCGTCCCAACCGTCTAGTCCCGGCCATTTTTAAGCGTGACCGTTTCGTCCCGCTGCTAACTACAGTATACTGCAAAGGCGGCGGCAAAATCAAATGCCAAATGCGCCACAACTTACCAAGAGGTCAAATGCCAGGCACACAGTGGCTTTCGGTGGCCTGGGTTGGGCTTTGCGCCGACGACCAACTCTTTGCGGTACTGTGGATCAGGTATACCTGTGCCTGTACCTGATTATCAAGGATTTTCTTATCAAACTGTACAAAAAGTGTAGAAAACTATTGTTCGTCCTAAGTTAGAATATGATGCCTCAGAAGTTTAGAATCTAGAGGGGATAGGGGGGCTGGACGCCTGATGAGGGCCTTGACCGGATTGGGATCGTAAGGCCCTAGGCCCCCAGCCCATGTATTTTTTAAAAGTCGAATCGAAACCACTTTCATCTAAATTTGAACTTGCTTACCGCTGGGAGAACGAGAAGTATAAACCATATGCAAACTGGTAAAGTCATTGAAACTTTAGCTTGTGTAAAAACTCTTTGAGTCGAAATTAAAAATCGCTTCTGCCATTGCTGTCAGAATTACATAACAGATTTCTATGCTTTAAACCTTTGATCTGACAGTTTTGCTGTGTAGTATGCAAACGTAGTATATTGTTGAAAATTGTAGTATAAAGTAGAATAATTTTGAGCTGGCGGTAGTATACTGGACTGGCTAGTACCTGGCAACACTGACCACGCGCATAGGGCTTTGCGGCCTAAACCATTACACCAACTGTCCCGGCCGTACAGAGCATAGTATTGTTATTGTGTACAGCTGCTATTATGCATGGCGTTATTACTGTATGAGTACTGTACGTATGACAGACTGGCTTCTGTTTAAAAGAATGAACGATTTGGTTTTCGCGCTTTGGATGTGCATGTTTCACTTTGTGAACCGGGACGAAACGGTCACTTTAAAACTTGGCCGGGACGAAACAGTCGGGACGAAACAGCCGGAACTAACAGCAAGGGGACGAAACGGTCGGGACGAAATGGGCGGATACCAGTACAGTATACACACTCTGTATTGTTATTAACGAGTAATTGTAATACCCGGACCAAATATGCCAGATCGGGACCAAATATGGCGTGACACAGGAACCAATAAATGGCAAATACATGCCAGGGACTCAGATTAGTTGCAAAGCACGCATGAGCGCATGCTGCCAGCATGGGTCTCGCCCCCACGCAAAGTCTACGCATTTTCTGTTTGCAAGCATTACTTTATGTTATTAGTTGTGGTGCAAACAGACTGGCGTTCTCGGTTGCAATTACGTAGGTTGTTTTCGAGGCGTCTAAATATAGTGCGTATTTTGCACCGATTAAATAGCTCTAATTAGCTGTCAAGCCTCTTTATAGCTGCGTCGATTAACACAATCTGAGTCATATAGCAGGACGCTATTTGCAGCATGAAGTGCGTTTCTCTGTTGGTACTCTATCTCGCCACTGCTCTCGTGCTAGCTTTTGATTCTTCGCTGGTACTGCGTCGCCTTAGAGGCGGACTGTATGAAAAAAGGTAAGCATATATGTATATGTGCAAACTGTCTGCTGGGTCTAATTCTCATCTTTCTGAAAGCACCTGTACCGGCCAGTGAATCAGCGTTTTCAGTTATTTTGGAGCCTCGAAGTTTCTGGCGATTTTAGCACCAGAATTTGAATAGACCTTCCCAGTTAGATTGATGGACGGGCTGGATGGATTTCATAAAAATGTAATTATGAGCTCATAATTTATAGTTCTGCTCTCTGCGTGCTGCTGCTACATACGTAGGTCAGTTCAGTCTACTGTTATTTTACTATAGTATAGTAAATCAAAAACTAAAATTAAATTTGGACGGCTGAATTTGTAGTAAATAGTAAAATAGAAATCCACTAGTAAGCCACTGGTAATCGCATACGCTGCAACTTACCCACCCCATGCAGACGGTATCTGTTTTACTGTACAACAACAACATGAGCTCATATTTTTGAAATCGTACGTGACACCTTTTTAAACGTATGGATATGGATGGCCACAAAAAGAGGAGTAATCCATACGTGGCCAGTGGCGTACCCAGGGGTGTAGGAGGGTGTGTATACACCTCCGCTTGCGGTGGAGGTAGAGAGGAAAAATTCGACAAAAATAAGAAATTAATTAATTATGTACTTTAAAGCTGTCTATTATTTTATGCTCAGAACACCTTTTAAAAGCGTTTTCGAAGGCTAAATTTTCAAAAAAATTTCTCGCCCTGGTCGGGCAAAAGTACTGTTGTTTGCGTATACGCAATACGCAATACACAAAAATACGCATTTTTATCCGCAGAATGCGTATACCCATACGCATACTCATACTCATTTACATCTGGAAGTGCAATATGCATACGCATTTTTTGATCGCATTTGAGCATTTTTCCCTTTTTTTTTTTTTTTTTTTTTTTTTTTTTTTTTTTGCTTGAAAATAGCAGTTTTATGTGTGTTTTGTCAATGTCACTTGTAAAAGACACAGCTATTTTTATATTTAACTACGAAAAGCAGGCTAATAACCCACATATTCAGTGATTTTCTGTCATCTCTAAAAAAAATTGACCATATACTGTAAATACTAAATTTTAACACTGGAAACAGTATTTTCAGGCATAAAGTTAGCCTACGATGCAATACGCAATACGCATACGCAATACGCAAAAATACGCATTTATTTTTGAATGCGTATACGCATACGCAAATATGCATTTTTTAACAGAAAGCGCATACGCATACGCAAACGGAATTTTTGATATTAAACAACAGTAGGCAGAAGCCCAACCAGGCCACTTTAAACTAATAGTAAAAACTTGTCATTTCTGTCAATTTTAAGCCCAGACTGCTTTTTATAAATGTTTTTGAATGCTAATTTTGCGAAATTTTCTCACACCCAGCAGCCCAACCAGGCAACATCCAAAATTTACAAACACCCCCTTTGCAAAATCCTGGGTACGCCACTGGCACGTGGCACACACCCGAACGGTTAGGAAATCGGCGCCGGTAGAAACAAACGATTTTTCCATTCACCTCACCTGAACGGAAATTTTGAACAACCATTGCGAGCCAACAAGCTGACATTTTTTCTGCAAATTTGTCAGCCGTACAGTTTCTACAAAGAAACTCTCTAGACCAATTTACAGAACAAGCAGTCAAGAATTGAGCTCACAG
>JASANB010001650.1:0-157471 GCA_030248155.1 Sabatieria punctata
GTCTTTAAGATGGTCAGTGGCATGGTGGACTTGTCGGTGGAAGACTTTTTTACCTGGGCACCAACCAGGGGCACTAGCACTAGGGGGCATAACTTTAAGATATACGTTATGCATACTCGTCTAGAACTGCGCAAAAACTTCTTCGCGAGTCGAGTTGTTCCAATTTGGAACAACTTACCTAGAGACGTTGTAAATGCTTCATCACTCCAAAACTTTCGTACTTAATTGGCCGCAGTTGATCTATCAAGTTTTTTGAGGGGGAGGGCCCTTGAGCCGGTCGATCGGCCCAGCCCTCCTGTCATCTAGCGGCATGCTACAGTATGCTGGTTATTCTAACAGTTCATTCTTTGTTTTTTTCCTGTCAAAATAAATCTAATCTATCTAATCAAATTAATGAGTGAAAAGTCTTTTAGTGCTCCCTTTATAGCGAAGTGAAACATAGTTCCAACGGGTTTATGTCTATCATACACATCATACTATTGGACATCTATGAAGCACAGAAAGTTTTAATTTAACAACACAACTGTTATCTGTAGCACCCGTTTAAGGAAAGATCAATGTACACACTTCACTGGTTCTCTGTAAATGGGAGCAGTTTGGATACCTAAAAAGAGCAATTAATAGTAGTAACGTGTAGTACGTATGTACATGGAGTGGTGTGTGGAGGGAAGTGAAGGCAGTTGAGAGTTGAGAGACAGTCATCCCTTGAGCCACGGCTACTCGACACAGCTCTGTCAGATTCTGCTTCAGCCTCTCCACCTGAAACACGCTTGGGGAGTAAGACAGTCAGGCACTTAGCGCCGTTTATGGTACCGACACCATATAAGGTGCCGCTACCATTATGGGACCGGTACCTAGGGTAGTGGTACCATATATGGTACCCCCACGTTCGGCGACTGTGGTGGTACCATAGATGGTGTCGGTACCATAAACGGCGTTAAGTGACTGACTGTGTAAAATGGGTATCAGAAGCAAAATTCTAGCGAAATGCTAGTGTACTAAATAAGCGAAACAATCGTAGCTTTGGGCTTCATGTACATACTAGGGGGTTTAAGGGGTTACCCCTAACTAGACAGACCCCCATCACCCAGAAACAGTTTAAAAAAAGTTCATTACAACGCACGTGTGCGCCGGATAAACAACCCTTGGTGGGCCACATGCGAAGCAATCACCGGGGACCAACCCCTACTACAGTTTAGGGACACCCCGACCCAAAAATAGAAGTATTACTAGTGGCTCCAGTATTAACAAACTAGCTCAGAAATCACTAATTTTTAGCTTAGAATTTGCTTAAAAAACCTCTCGAAACCCGGATTTGGCGTTTCGCTGCTGATGTTTAACAGAAAACAGTGTTTCTTGAAGCTCTTTTATCGGTTTTTTGCTATAACGTTATTTTCCAGCTTAAAATAGCGATTTGTAGCCTGCTTACTGAAAAAAGTGCTAAAAACGCATTTCTAGGCGTTTCGGAGCTTTTTGAAATTTTGGACCCTCTCTAGGCTCCACTTGAAGGAATTCTCCCAACTGAAAGAGAAGAAAATTAGAAAGAAAATAAACCTGATCACTGTTGTCCAGGGTTCTGTAGCGACTGAGCAGCTGGTCCAGTTCATCGGGTGTTCCCTACAACCTCTTGCTCTTGCAGACCAATCAGCAAAGGTCAAAGGTCACCTGAGAGCTGGAGGTAGATTGTTCCAGTTCCTGTCCGGCCGATCCATCATTCACTGTGGGAGTTTCTATTTGCAGAAGCTGAAATATTGCTTGTCCTCTTATTGTTATACTTCCTTGCCATACATGTAACAGATCATCCGCCGAAAGGGGTTTGGAGGTCTGAGCCAAACATTTGGGAGGGAGTTGGGCACTAAGAACCTCTCAAAAATCGTAATTAATCGGCTAAAATCGTCAAAATCGTAAATTTTGGCTGAAATACAGCTAAAAAGTGCTGTTTTACGTGCGATTTTGGCAATTTTGGTGTCTGAAATTGCAAAAATCTGCTCAAAAGCAAGTACGCTGTTTGTCTTCAACACAACAAACTGTTCTGAGTTTTGTTTCTTTAATTCTCTTATTTTATGAGCTCCACCGCACCGCCCAAACCCGTTCAGCCAATCTCCGGCCAGTAGTGAAGTGTAGATGAGAGAAAAGTAGTTACAAAGCATACATGTAACAGGGGGGGTCTGGGGGGTCTGCCCCCCACCCGACTTAGGCCAGACCCCCCCCCGAGACGATTTCACCGACCCCCCCTCCGATTTTTCTGGCAAGTAAATTTTCGAGCAAATTTTTGCAATTTTTTACACTTTCACACACAAAAACTGCCAAAATCGCCTGCAAAACAGCACTTTTTAGCTGTATTTCAGCCCAAATTAGCGATTTTTAGACCAAAAATTGCGATTTTTCTCGATTTTTTAGTGCCCACCCCCTCCCCCAAAATTTTGGCTCAGACCCCCACCCCCGGCCGGTTCCAGACCCCCCAACCCCCCCTCCCCCCATCGGCGGATGACCTGTTACATGTATGTATGCTACAAAGTGAAATGCGTTATTATTGAACGATTAACTGGTAATGAAGACATATTACCAATGCGTCAGAGTCGTCCATGGCAGAAGGAGTTGCTTCTCGCACATTTGGTTCCTACAACTAGTGTTGTTAGGCTCTTTTTTTTTTTAAAAAAAAAGGCTTTTTTTTTAAAAAAAAAAAGCTTTTTTTTTGAAGGCCCATTTCGAAAATTTTTTATTTTATTCACAGTATGGAAATTTTGGGGGAAAAATCGCTGAATTTAGCCTCAGATATACATTAGAAGTGCAGTTCTATCAATTTCTTGCCTATTCTAAGCATAATAATAGGTTTTAAAGGGCAGCAGCCACTCTAAGAGCAATGCTGCAGGTAGAATATCGACTCTCAGGCTGTAACACTATGTTTGAACCAAAGTATCAGCTTTTGCATTTAAAGTTGCTTCTGATGCATCCTTGCATCTCCTACAAGCTATATTTCATGCTAGGAAAAAATTTTGAAAAAAAAAATTTCGAAATGAAAAATTTTCATAAAAAAAAGCTTTTTTTTTTGGCCTTCAAAAAAAAATTTTTTTTTTACAACTCTACCTACAACCAACCATAATATGCAAGCTGACAAGGGCAAAGGGGACTGAGGAGGTTGTGACCCCCCATCAGACCGCCGCTAGCCCCTCAGGAATTTTTAGCAATAATTTTGCACGCATGCATGAATTTAATGCAAAACCATAAGCAGGGGTTGAAAGTAACTAAAAATCCTGTTTAGGGTTTCAAGGTAACCTGAAACCTTAATCAGCATATATGGGCCAGGGGGGTTTTCTCTCGCGCCACCCCCCTCGTGGAGCAAGAAAATTTTAGCTTTTTAGGCGTTTTTTGGACTTTTGTGGGACCCCCGAGACTGCCTCCACGCCTCCTCGGAATTTTTCCGGCCCATGTATGCTAAGGGGCCGTCCATAAACGACGTCGACGGGGGCAGGGGTCGGCTGAAACCAGACGCACCTTTCCCGTTTCCTCCTTTCCCATTTCCTCTTTTCCCGTTTCCTCCTTTCCCGTTTCCTCCTTTAAGAGTCCCGTTTCCTCCTTTTTCAGTTTTTTGCGTTTTAACAAAATTCAGACTGCTTTAAGGTTTTCTATGAGGTTAGAAGAGCGCCACGCTTTACTGCTCTGCTTTTATTGCATTAATCTGTGCTTTCCATGTTGTTTCCGGGCCTAGCGGGGCCGGCCGGCGGCCCAACAAAGGCTGCCCAACAAACGGCGATTAGATGGGCAATTCAGGGTTCGTGCGGCTTTTTCAGAGCAAAATTCCCTGACCTTTCCCTGACTTTTCCCTGACCAAAGTCAAAATTCCCTGACCAACATGAGTGATGAAATTCTACCAAGAATGAGACAATTTTGAAAAATTAGCTCTGAAAAACGCATTTAAACAGTATTCTGAAGGTAAAATTTCAAGTTCTAGTAGTTGTGGAAAGTCCGAAGTCCCATTTTCAAAAGGGTGGTGTGTAAAGCTCTGACAGGGCCCTTTGGGCGCGAGAGTATTCTACTGCTATCAAATTTTTCCCTGACCGGACACCAAATTCCCTGACTTTTCCCTGATTCCCTGACTTTTGAATTCCCTGACTTTCCATGACTCCCTGACTTTCCAGGTCCCGCACGAACCCTGCAATTACTAGTGTAATTACAAAGAACAAAAGAAATGTAAACAAGTGGGCAGTGTCAGTGAGGTCAGTGTGGTGCGTGTATATCCCCTATGCTATGGTTGCCCTCCTCTAGCCGTGTTTGTAAGACTGTCTGTCGAGTTGTGTCTGTCGCCAACACAAACGTGTCAGGCGATTATGGAGCAGTTAATTTCTTATCAAACAAAACGTGGCAAAAGTGCCGTCTATTATCGAGGCTACCGATACTTTAAGATTGAAGCAAACCCGGAACCGGATCGCATCCGGTGGCGTTGCAACACCTCAAATCGCTGCAATGGGAAGCTGTTTTCCGTTACTGCCAAGCATCGAGTACGTACATATATTTTTTCATATCTATTGAACGGAAACTTAAGCAAATATGGTAAAAAAAACACCGCTAAAACAACAGTAAGGAGCCGCGCACACATACATGGGCCGGAAAATCCGGAGGGGGTGTATGGAGACCTCGGGGGGGGGGGGGGGGGTCCCCAAAAAGTCCAAGAAACGCCTATTTTGCCTTAAATAAGCGAAATTTTTTACCCTCCGGGAGGGGGGGTGGGCGAGGGGGTGGTATTGGCCGGCGAGGGGAGGGGGTATACCACCCCCATACCACCCCCGGCCCATGTATGCGCGCACATATTCGGATAGACTCTGTCCTTAGCCTTAGTCCGATCTGCAAAATTATACCAGACTTTTGTTGATTTATAAATGGGTGCTGTACGTCGTTCGTATGTGTGCTAGTTAGCACTAAAGCCTGGCGCTATTCTAACATCATAGAAAACCTTAAAGCAGTCTAAATTTTGCTAAAACGCAAAAAAAACTGAAAAAGGAGGAAACGGGACTCCTAAACGAGGAAACGGGAACGGAGGAAATGGGAAAGGAGGAAACGGGAAAGGAGGAAATGGGAAAGGAGGAAACGGGAACATGCCCCTACAACCAACCATAATATGCAAGCTGACAAGGGCAAAGGGGGACTGAGGAGGTTGGGACCCCCCATCAGACCGCCGCTAGCCCCTCAGGAATTTTTAGCAATAATTTTGCATACATGCATGAATTTAATGCAAAACCATAAGCAGGCGTTGAAAGTAACTAAAAACCCTGTTTAGGGTTTCAAGGTAACCTGAAACCTTAATCAGCATATATGGACCAGGGGGTTTTTCTCTCGCGCCACCCCCCCTCGTGGAGCAAGAAAATTTTCGCTTTATAGGCGTTTTTTGGACTTTTGTGGGACCCCCGAGACTGCCTCCACGCCTCCTCGGAATTTTTCCGGCCCATGTATGCTAAGGGGCCGTCCATAAACGACGTCGACGGGGGCAGGAGGGGGTCGGCTGAAACGCGACGCACCAGGAGGGGGAGGGGTTACAAAAAAGTACGTCGCCTTTTTGGGAATTTTAGGGAACTTCGATTGTATTATTTTCAATTTAAGTACATTCTGGCAAAAGTTTCTACATACAGAAAAGCTTCCCAGACTGGTTGTAGGGATTTGTTCTATTGATTGCGCAGTATGCTAACAAGATAACATGGCAGTACTGTATGTACTGCACTTTCATCGGGTGGGGGGGTAAACCGAAAACGACGTCGCCTTAGGGGAAGGAGATCCCCAAGAAACGACGCAAGGCGATTTTGGGGGAGGGGGTCCGAAAAATCGGGATTTTGGAACCACGTCGTTTATGGACGGCCCCTAATCAGGGTTTCAAAGTAACTCTAAAAACCCTAATCTGAGTTTCTATGCACTGCTAGAACCGTGTTGGGTTCCACAGTAGGCGAAAACCCAATTTTGTGCTACAGAATGTATATAATTGGATAAAACCGGTTCAAAAGCTTTGAAGTTACGTTAATAGAACGAGTGCGTTTTCATTGCATAAGCTGCTTTGACAAAAAATACTGGTAAGATTTTCAGACAACTTGTATTATTGGCAAGGCAAGAGAGTGAGAGACAATAAAGTTAGAATAAAGAATACCGAGTTAGGAGACAGGCCGGTCAGAGGGTCATCCGCTGTGAGGTTTTCATTTACAGTATCCCTTTCACACCACTCCTGTTCATGTGAGGACGTCTGGGGTGGCTGCTAAACAAAAAGTTAAAATACGATTAAGACAGTCAGGTACTTAACGCCGTTTATGGTACCGAAACCGAGCCATGGGCAAAGGGGGGGCTGGCCCCCCAGGCTCTGATCTACCCCCCGCTCAGGAATTTTTTGGAAGAGTTTTGTATAGAAAATTATGATAAAAATGTGCCTGGATTAGGTGTAAATGAGCTCACAATAGCATATTTTAGCTTATTTTAATGAAAAATAAGTCAAAAAACCTTAATTTTAGCCAAAAATCGGACTTTTTGGCTTACCACAACCTCAGCCCCCACCCTCAGGCGCTCCTACCCCCCTCAGGAATTGAAAATTCTACCCCCCTCAGCCGAAATGCTAGCCCATGTCTGCCGACACCATATATGGTACCGGTACCTAGGGTAGTGGTATGGTACCCTCACTTTCGGTGACTGTGGTGGTACCATATCGTCGCCACTATGGTAAAACGAGCCAAGTAACAAAATGAAAAAAAATGGAGTTAAGTGTGAAAAACCATAGCTAAAGCACCTAAAAACGTTTTGGCGAAGGAACAAAGTCGAAATTGGCTCTGTGCCAGGAGATACAGCCATGTAATCAGAGGCATGTCCACGGACATCACCTGGTGATCCTGGTAAAATGAGCCAAGTGCATTGTGCTTTTCCTGTTAGCTGTTACTTAATTTAACACAAGTGACACATGCAGAATGTTTTGCAAACCAATTATGTACTTGTATTTTAGGTAAAAAATAAACTGATATTGAAGCTAATTCACGAAAATGTAACAAATATTTAAAAGGCGATTTTCACGATTTCGACTTTCTGTTACTTGGCTCGTTTTACCATAGTGGCGACGATATATGGTAGGCACAGGCCCCGAAGGTACGGCTATATGGCAGCACTACCCTAGGTACCGGTACCATAAACGGCGTTAAGTGCCTGACTGTAAGAAGTCTTTGGTAACCGAATTAGTAGTTTCTGCTGTTGACAGTTAAGAGTGCTCAGTGTTTTTAGAAGCTACTGTCATTTTCGCTTGTTTTTAGGTCTTAAAAGCTATTTGGCAGCTTAGAATACCGATTTAGCCTTGCTACTGAATAAAACGTGCTAAAAACGTACTTCCAGACGTTTCGCAGCTTTTTTTGAAAATTTGGACTCTGGACGAAAAAAGCCTCTGGACTTCTTATGAATGACAACCATTGGGGCTGGGTGAGGGATTCAACCTTTCTAGCTAGAGGTAATCCCAAACCCCATAGAACACGTTTGCGGCTTTGCAGCCTTGTTTGCCGATACAAAACTTGAATCAATTGATATAAAAGGCTGCTGTTGTACTGTGCCATAGAAGACAAATGGTGGATACTGTATACAGTACCTCATCATCATCCAGTGTCTTATCAGAGTGGTCAAGAAGCATTCGGTCGAGGGCAGGACTGTCCAGAGTACTCAGAACTTTGGTCTTGTTCAGACGCTGAAACACACACCTCTCTAAACACCTAATACAGACAGTCACTTAACGCCTTTATACTACCGACACCATACAATACATGGTACCGGTACCTAGGGTAGTGGAACCACATATGGTACCCCCACGTTCGCGGCTTGTGGTGGTACCATATATGGTACGAAATCTGAACACAGTGGTACCATATGGTTCCGGTACCGGTACACTACAAGCGGGAGACGCCCAGTTCACCGCGCCCGGTTTGCCGCGAGCCAGTTCGCCGCAGGGTTATTACGCCGCGGACCGGTTCGCCGCAGGTCATAATTTTTTAATTCGGTTTAGCAGCGTACATGTACTGTGGCAGCTTATAAATAAGAAGTTATTTTTAAAGATTAGTCTTGTCAGTAACCGGTACGATGACCCGGAAGCGCGGGACGGTCAACAGTCAACAGAGCCTAAGACGCCCCACGCTACCACCTGTGCAGCGAGCAACAGACAAGCCTGGCGCTGCAAGGTGGAGCGACGCAAGGAGCAGGACGTGCGCCCCAGGGGCTGTAGTGATGGGCTATGAGGCGCGTCCAACTCCTCATTGGCAGATAAGACCACAGCCTCGGACGACCACAGGTCGGTGAGAGGAGTGAGTGAGCGCGTTTAGAAGTTCAGCTGGCACACGCGCCACATGCCACCTTATGTACTTGCCATCGACTCCTCTTTGCCACAAACACTAGCCGCGCCGAGGGGGTGAACGTGTGCAGTCGCCTCGCTACACACGCACACAGCAGTCGGTGACCTAACCACTCGACCAACTGTGCTGGCGCAACAAAAATTTACCGTTAACGTCTCTCTAATAGTCTAGTCCAAATATTCTTTGTACGTAATTTATACTATCAGACGTGGGAAAAGGGGGTAAGGAAGTGATGGTCCCGCTCATGCTCTTACCTACCCCTCAGGCCGCCTGCCCGCCACTTCCCCTTTCCGAATTTTTGGAAGAATTTTATACAGACAATTACGATTAAAATGTGCTTAGATATTGGTGTAAATGGGCTTAAAATAGCCTACATTTTATAACGAAAAATATTTCAAAAATGTTGATTTTAGTATAAAAACTGGGACTTTTTGGTTTATCAACCCTCAGCCCCATCATGATTTGAAAATTTACTAGTGTGCATTGTCACGTCTGATAGTAACAAACAAAGAGACTTAAACCAAACGATGACCACCGCACCACTTCGATGCGTTGACACGGTTAACACGATCCGCTAACACGATGTATTTACATGACCTGCTGACACGCTTCAGCAGATCGTGTTAACCGTGTCGACAGAGTCGTTTTTCCTGTGACAGTACATGTACGCTTGCTAAACCGAATTTAAAAATGATTACTTGCGGCGAACCGGTCCGCGGCGGAAGAACCCTGCGGCGAATCGGCCCGCGGCAAACCGGCCGCGGCGAACCGGTCGCGGCGAACTGACCCCAACCCACTACAAGCAGGGAGAACTGTTTCGCACACACCTGGGTCTAGTGCTATTAGGATTCTGAAAAAAGCAAAACTCTACATGGGCGGAAAAACTGAAGTGGAGTAGTTTCAGGGTTTTCAGAATTTCAATTAGCCAATTATTATACACTATTTTTGTTGCAATTTTTTAAATGTATTGGTTACCGCTGTTAAAAATCACTCTCTTTCAGGTTTCACGGTTTTTGTGAAAAGCAGACAGCACAAAATCTTACAAGACAAAAAAGAAGTTGATATAAATTTCTTCGAAAGTGCTTGCGTTTGGAAATAATTTACAAGTCTAATACGAATGAAAAAAGCTTTTGAATGGATGGAGAGGGAAGGAGACCAGACGAGAAGCAAATGAAACACAAGTCGGACGGGTTATCGCAATATCGGAGCAGCCGAATAACAGATTCTGGCGAACAGAAACGTTCTGATACCTTAGTTTTCTTTGGCTGTTGTTCTGACTCGACCGGCTCTACTTCTTCCAGCCCATCGATGACCACTATTGGCTGCTCTGAAAACAGACAGTTTCTATTTGTTTCACACAGTTCAGTTTAGTTTATTAGAAAGAGGCTCATTAGGCCCCGATGGAATCAGATAAACTCTGGCTGGGGTCACAGACGTAAAACCAGTGAGACAGTAAAAATTCTTCCAATCACTGTTTGACCTTCACACAAAAGGGTTTTTGGGTTTCCTTCTTGGTCAGGTTGGCTCACACTTTCCCGATTGATTTGCATTGTGCAAATTTGGCGCAAAAATTTCAACTCCTGCTCGTTTCGTCAACTGGTAACTAAGAATTAGGATCGTCCAGAAAGTGCTAATTTTTAGAGCAATTCAAAGAGTAATGGCTTGGGGACTTGGGAAGAAACAAACTAAAGAAACCATTGGGCGGCTCAGACAACAAGAACGAGTTGGAGTTTTCGGGTCAAATTCATACATGGGTCGGGGTGACAGCTTTACCCACCCGCCCCCCCCCTCAGAAAAGCCAGCGACCTTATTTTGGGAAAGCAGTTTTATGTTTTATACTCTCCACACTCCCATACAGGGGCCGCAAGCGGTCCGGGGGTTGCCCCACCCCCCCAACTTGGGCTCAACCCTCCAAACCACCCGCACCCACCCACCTCAAGCCGACATTTGTTCCTGACCCACCCACCAAAATAGCTGCGACCCCCAAACCGACAGAACCCACCCCAAATTATCAGATTTTAACTACCCAACCCCAACCGGCCCATGTATGCATTCCCTTCCATTTGTTCCGGTCCATGTAAGGTCAAACCACGACATCGGCTAGCAATTCGGTTGAGGGGGGGGGTAGAATTTTCAATTTCTGGGGGGAGGCTGAAGGGGCTAGGAGAGTCTGAGGTGGCTATGGGGCTGACCCAGCCGTTTTTTGGCTGAAATCAAGGTTTTTTTTGGCTTATTTTTCATTAAAATAAGCTATTCTGAGCTCATTTACACCTAATCCAGGCATATTTCTATCATAATTTTCTATACAAAATTCTTCCAACAAATTCCTGAGGGGGTAGCGCCCGGCTGGCGGGGGGGGGGGGTAGGTCAGAGCCTGAGGCAGGGCCAACCCCCTCAGGCCCCTTGCCAATGTCTGGTCAAACTTACATAACAGGTACCCAAAGATTCCCTTTATAAATCTTAAAAATTTGAGCCAAATCGATTGAGAACCAACCAACCGACCGATCGACCAACCAACCAACCAACCAACCAACCAACCAACCAACCAACCAACCAAAAAACCAAGCAACCGGCCGACCGACCAAACAACTAACGCAGAAAGAGTGGGTAGGGTACAGTTCGGTGTGGCCGTTTGGGTGTGGGCCGTTTGGGTGCGGCCGGTTCGGTGTGGGACGTTTGGGTGTGTGTCCCGTTTCGGTGCAACCCAGTTCGGTGTGGGTCAGTTCGGTGTGGGCCTGTTCGGTGTGGGTCAGTTCGGCGACGGCCTTTGAACACGCCTGTTCAGTTCCTATTAGGTGGCTAATCAGAGGTCACATATCATGTCAATCACTCAGACAATAGGCCCGAGACAGTATTATGGCATGTGCCGCAGGGCATCAATTAAGCAATTGTTTGTTTGGCGAAAGCAATTGACTTGGTCACTCAAGTGCCTGTACTTAACGCCTGTTAACGGAACCTACCAGACTTTATCGTGTAGTACGTAATTGTGAAATGGATGATAGTATTAGAACAAAGCGAAACGGCCGTACGTTTCTACACGGAGGTCAACTGTTCACCTTTGAGAGAAGAAACGCCGACGGCACAGTGACGTACTGGAGATGTGGAGAGCGGAAAACGATCAAGGCCAGAATTCACACCCAAGGCGACCAGGTCAGTTATAATGAGATGGCATATAACAAGCGTTAGTATAAGCGGCCCCTGAGCGCATAATAGGGAAGCCTTTTCACTCCCTATCAGTTATTCTAAATGTGCCAACGCGCGCATCAGACAATTGGGGCAATTAGAGCCGATGCTGGATTATGTAGAAGATACATATATCGGTCGACGAAAGAGGGAATGGACGGCGCGCACCGATTTTCCCGATTCGGATGTGGAACCAGCACGAGCGAGTCCGCAACGGCATGGATCGCAACAACAACAAGATCGAAGGCTTCCATCGCCATGTCCAGTCCCTTCTCCAAATGAGTCATCCAACGGTTTGGAGGTTGATCGACGGTCTTCGTCAGTGCCAGCAACTGCGAGACGGCATGATCGAGCTGCAGCTAGCAGGAGCGCCGCCTCCGCCTAAGAAGCCCAAGTGGCGCGACATTGACGCGCGTATTTTGAGAATTGTTAATGATTACGCCGGTCGTGATTATGTGGATTTTCTGCGTGGCCTCGCGCATAACTTCAATTATTGAGTGTGCACGCTGTTAAGTGTTTAATGTGTGTGTTACCAGTATTACTCTGCGCAGGCGCCTTGTATTTTTTGTTTTGTCGTCCTTTAGCTGCAGTCCTACTATGCCTGCTAGTATTGGTTTGTGATTTGTATTATTGTGACTACGATATCTATAGGGAATGTGGTTAAATGTAGATAAACAAACACACACATAACTGAACTGACCCACACCGAATGGGTCGCACCGAACCGGCCCATGCACCGGAAACGGGACACACACCCAAACGGCCCACACCGAAAGGGCCACACCGAAACGGCCCACACCCAAACGGCCACACCGAACTGGGCGGCACCCGAAAGAGTAGGGCAATAGCACATCAGTACCGTACAATGTATCAGTGCTTCCATAAGAAAGAAAAAGCACTACCAGAATCAATAGGTTGTCTGTTTTCAGGAGTGACACTTGTCCTTTCTGACCCGGTTATCTTTTTTTTGCTGCTAAACACACAAAACACCAACAGTTTCAACTTGTGGACTGGGTGCCTTATATCAGTCTGGCACTTAAGATGCATTTTGCGAGAAAGTCAGCTTTGAGGGGGCAAGCAGGGCCATCTCACGGATCTGGCTGATATTTATATCTATTAAAATAGAGCACAGTCGAAGACCAACGGTGCATGCCCGGCCACCAGCAGCCCCCTAGAACCGGAGCTACACCCCCTCAAAGTTGGGTCGGCATCAATTTTCGGGCTCATTTTATTAGCTCTGACACCCTCCATTCAAACGATCACCCTTCATTCGTTTCTTAAGCTAGGATCCCGACCCAACCCGGCTAGCTTTGTTATCTGTCAAATCTGGACATAATAACATGGTATCTATCTGGTGCAGTCTTCTCCGCTGATTCAGAATATTATCATGTTTTTGCGCTACGGCCACTCTGTCGCAAGTTATGGACCTCCAAAGTTTCATTAAGAAACATGCCATGAGAAGCCGTAATCCTAAAATAAATGTTCAGCATTCATGCATTTCTGAAATGAACCTTTTGTCAGTCAATAGTGTACCCGACCTATTTTGACCCGCTGAGTTCAAAAATGGCGTTTGTTTCTCTCTACTGCTGTTGAATTTTGAGATATTACTGATCAAACAAAATTTGCATTAATATTCATTTATCTCCAAAACGAGTAATTATAGATTAAAACAAACGCCATTTTTGAACTCAGCGGGTCAAAATAGGTCGGGTACACTATTGACTGACAAAACATTCCCTTCAGAAATGCATGAATGCTGAACATTTATTTTAGGATTACAGCTTCTCACAGCATGTTTCTTAATGAAATTTTGGAGGTCCATAACTTGCGACAGAGTGGCCGTAGCGCAATTCTACAGCAAAAATATGATAATATTCTGAATCAGCGGAGAAAACTGCACCAGATAGATACCATATTACGTCCAGATTTGACAGATAACTTATTGTCTGAGTACCAGGGCATAAAAGTTACATAAGTAGCTCAGGAGCAGTCAGATTGAAAAACAGATGTCATTTTCGTAATCAGCGGCAAAAACTGCATTAGGTGATATAAATTATTATGGCTCAGTACCATTGATGCGACTGAATTGAGTCATCTTTCAAACGAGCATGTTATAGCAAGTGCAGCCGTTTTCTCAGAGAGAAAATTTCCAGTTTAAGTAGTAGTATTATATAGTCAGAAGACCGATCTTCAAGAGTGTTCTGTAAAGTTCTGACACCACCGTTTGACGGCGAGATGTTTCTGCTGCTATCAAATTTTTCCCTGACCAGACACCAAATTCTCTGAGTTTTTCAAATTCCCTGACCTTTCCATGCCTCCCTGACTTTCCAGGTCCCGCACGACCCTGTTAAAGCTATGCTAATACAGACTTTGTCACTGCATCATAACGATCCTGGGTTGTTAGCCGACACTCGATTGAAGTTTTCGCGTCTTTCTTACAGCAAAACCAGGAATTTAGAACGGTTTTTAGACCATTTTGCGAAACTGACCTACCACTCATCATGTAACTACTGATTGATACCAGTAAATGTTACACAAAAAAGGCATACCTGGACGTTTGTTGTGGTTTTCGAGGCGATTGGCGAAATTCCAACCCCCACTTCGACTTGAGCAGCTTGATGTCGGCTGTAGGGAGAGGTGCAAATTCCAGATTTTTACTCATTTTCCGTCTGAATCTATAACTATAACAGGTAACACTAACAATAACAATATAACTGTCATGCATCTGGAAGTTGAAAACTGACTCCCTCCTACTGAGTGTCAAACTCTGTGGCAGAGCACTAAATCTTCTAGCTATAAGATACCTGTTAACACATTGCTTAGTTTGGTAAGAATACTTTTTGGTTTAGATCCGACATGGGCAAAGGGGCGGTTGAGTGGTTGCCCCCCTCAGGCTCTGACCTACCCCCCTTAGGAATTTTTTGGAAGAATTTTTTATAGACAAGTATGATTAAATAAAATATGCCTGGATTAGGTGTAAATGAGCTCAGAACATACATGGACCGCGGGGGGTCCGTGGGGGTTTGCCCATCCCCAAACTTGGGCTCGACCCCCCAATCGACCCATCCACCCACCTGAAGCCGACTTCTGTTCCTGACCCAACCCACCAAAATAGCCGCCACCCCCCCAAGCCGGCAGGCCCCAATTTTTCGGATTTTGACTAACCCAAACCTATTTTTTCGGCCCATGTATGGCTCAGAATAACTTATTTTAATGAAAAAATACCTTGACTTTAGCCAAAAATCGGACTTTTTGGCTTCAATAAAAATCGGTACAAATGGAAAAGTTGGGCTAAAACTAGGCAAAAAGGCTAATTACAGCTCAAATACAGCTTCAAGCGGCTGTTTAATCCAATTTACATGCTTGAAGAAATTGGTAAGAAAGGAGAGGAAGGAGATGGGCTTAAAAGTAGCTAAGTCTAAAAAATGGGAAGGGTGTGAGTAGGGATGGGACCGGTATAAAATACCGTATACCCATACATGGGCCAGAAAAATCCGGAGGGGGGTAGGAGGGGTTGGAGACCTCGGGGGGGGGGGGGGGGTCCCCCCAAAAAAACCAAAAAACGCGTATTTTGCCTTAAATAAGCGAAAATTTCCTCCCCCTCCGGGAGGGGGGTGGGTGGGGGAGGGGGGTATGGCCGGCCGAGGGGGGTGTTCCTTAAAGCGCACATCCCATAAGCGCACTTCCCATAAGCGCACATCCTAAAAGCGCACTTCCCATAAGCGCACGCTCAGAAAGCGCACATACAGTAATGTGAAATAAAACGTCTATTCTGGACATATAGAGCTTTACTGTATATATGAAGGCTTTTAGATGCCCTTCTGAGTTGTAACAGACAACCACCACTGATGCAAGTATAACAGTATGTACGCCGCGTCGTTGGCTCAGTGGGTAGCTTGCTGCCTCTGAGTCACGGCGGCCCCTGCATCCCTAGCGGTTGTAGTGGTTCATCCTCTCGGCGCGACAAGTTTCTTGCTGCAAAGAGTTGGTCGTCGGCATAAAGCTCCACCCAGGCCACCGAAAGCTGGTTACAGCGAGTAGATAAAATGGGAACCAACTGGATCTGCCATAGCATCGAAGCCGCTCCTACAGCATGCCAACTTGGAGAAAGATCAATGACGTCAGGAGTTGTCCACGGAAACCGACTAGGCCGGGGGGCCTCTCTCACACCAGGGGCGGACCTAGCGGACGTTGGGAGCCGACATCACCATGACGTCAACGCGCCAGGGACTTTCTTAAGTACCTGGCGCCCAACAGCATGGCTAGAGTGGCTGGCAGTGATAGAAGGGAAACGTTCGAGATGACGAAACCACGGGGTAGCGGAATGGACCTCGAGTCTGATCGCAGGCCGTAAGGCCCCCCGCAAATCGGATCGGATCGGAACAGTATGTACTGAAGAGTTTGATTGTTTTGTGAGTGTTTGAGTGTGTTCGCATTGTGTAGTCGCCTTTGAGTGATTGTGTTGTGTGCGTGTGTTGTGTTTTACTAGTAGCCGGAGCATAAACTCCTTCATTTGATGCCGCAACCCCTTCGAGCCCACCGTTATTCAGTTCTACTACAAGTTCAAGTTCTACTTCAAAGCTTCTCCTGTTTCCCATTCTCAAGCTCATGTTGCCTTGGTTTCGTGATCATTAGGCACAGACGTGATCCCCCATTTGATATTTGATGCTCACGTGTTGTCTACTACATTTCCCGATTGCCTCCAACTTCTACAGGAGCAAGTACAGTGTGAACTCGAGCAGCAGCAGCGGTGGCAGCTCGAACATCAGCGGCGTCACAGAGAGTGGCAGATCAAACAGCAACGATGACAGACCGAACAACAGCGCCTTGATCGTCTGCTCGCCCAGCACCTATCTCAATTCCGAAAGGCTCCTGGGAAAGAGAAGTGGCTACAAGGCTACCGGGAAGGAACATTTACTAGTGCGCTTTTTTGTGCGCTTGTGCGCTTTCTGAGCGTGCGCTTATGGGAAGTGCGCTTATGGGATGTGCGCTTATGGGATGTGCGCTTTTGATTTGTGCGCTTTAAGGATACACCCGGCCGAGGGGTAGGGGTATACCCCCGGCCCATGTATGCGTATACCGTATAGTATTTTCGATACCGTATAATACCGTATACCGTATAGTATGCTGCAAACGTTTAACACCCCGTTACGCTAGTATATCGCCAAGTTTTGGTCAAAAACATAAATTATTTTTTCTGGTCGGCCTTTCCTGTGAAAAACACGGCTATTTTTTATTGTGATCTGTTTTATAAGTACATAGTACTAGAGTGCGAACAATACCTAAAAAACCCAATACCCCAATACCCAATACCAATACCTGAGACCCCCAATACCCCAATACCCAATACTTGTGTAGCTGGGCCAAAAATTTCATTTCAGTCATACATGTACTAGGGGGGGTTTGGGGGGGTTCACCCCCCCAGCTGGAAAGGCCAAACCCCCCCTCACCCCCCCCCCCCCCCCCCCCCGAGACAGGTTAAGGGACCCCTCCCCCCGACCAAAAAATACAAGTACTAGTAGTGGCTCCAGTATTAGCAAACTGGGTCAGAAATCATTAATTTTTAGCCTAAAATTCACTTGAAAAGCCTTTGGAAACCGAATTTCGCGTTTCCACTGCTGATATTTAAGAAAAATCGGTGTTTTTGGAAGCTCTTTTTGTCATTTTTTGCTTGTTTTTAGCTTTAAAACGCTATTTGGCGGCTTAAAATAGCGATTTTTAGCGTCCTTACTGAAAAAAACGTGCTAAAAACGCATTTCTAGGCGTTTCGGAGCTTTTTGAAATTTGGGACCCCCCACCTGGGCGAAACCCCCCCTCGACCCCCCACCTGAGGAAAACCCCCCCCCCCCTACCCCCCTCCCCCCAGGTCGGCCCGGAGCTGTTACATGTATGATTTCAGTATACAGGTACATTCTAGTTGTGTACACAACATTTTTGGCACTGCAATTAAAAATTTTTAAGAGGCTGGTTGGGCCGCTGACCAAGGAGGGCGAGAAAATTTTGAAAAATTAGCCTATCAGAAAGCATTTAGAAGCCGTTTTAGGCGTAAAATTAGCAAAATTTTACATTTTTGGTACTTAATATTTCGTAGTTCAGTCGTGTTTCTTACTTCCGGCGATTTTTTCCTAACGCGGGAAGCGGAAATTGTGTGCACCACCGCAATAGCCATGGGTACGGTGCTAGTACATTAAGGTGACATTAGAAATTTCACCATTTTTATTTTAGATAAGAACAGAGAAATTAATTACTGGTGTAGCGCTTTGAAAAGCGTACACTTTAGGAAATTCTACTAACGATTAGTTGATTAGGTCGTCCATAAACGACGACATTCCAGAGGGGGAGGGGGGTCGGCTGAAATGCAACGATAGACGATGCACTAAGGGGAGAGGTTAGCACAAAACGTTGTCGCTTTTTTCACAATGTTAGGGAATTTTGATTGTATTATTTAAGTACATTCTGTCAAAGGTTTCTACAACGCAGAAAAGCTTCCCAGAGTGGTTGCGGAGGGGGGCGGAAAACCGAAAACGACGTCCTCTTAGGGGAGGGCTCCCCTAGAAACGACGCAAGGCAATTTTGGGGGGAGGGGGTCCGAAAAATCGGGATTTTGGAACAACGTCGTTTATGGACGGCTCCTTAACGTGAAAACAGCTTACTAAACCTAATCATCGATCAACTTTTCCGATTTTGCAGATCAATTTTTCAGGTCAACATCGACTTTTCTCTATTTTAAATTATCCAATTTAGTATTGGGTATTGGGGGTAAAAACCCCAATACCCAATACCCAATACCTGGAAAACACCCCAATACACCCAATACCCAATACCCAATACCAGTTCGCACTCTACATAGTACTGTCTGTTTATTTAAAGATTTGAAGCTGAGCCGACAATATAGGTATTGAATTTATTTTGCATTATGCCTATTAGAGTGCGAACAATACCTAAAAAACCCAATACCCCAATACCCAATACCCAATACCAATACCTGAGACCCCCAATACCCCAATACCCAATACCCAATACCCAATACTTGCGTAGCTGAGCCAAAAAATTCATTTCAGTGGACAGGTACATCCTAGATGTGTACACAAGATTTTTGGCACTGCAATTAAAATTTTTAAGAGGCTTGTTGGGCCGCTGCCCAAGCAGGGTGAGAAAATTTTGAAAAATTAGCCTTTCAGAAAGCATTTAGAAGCCGCTTTAGGCGTAAAATTAGCAGAAATTAACAGTTTTGGTACTTAATGCTTCGCAATTCAGTCGTGTTTCTTACTTCAGGCGATTTTTTCCTAGCTCGGCCGGAAATTGTGTGCACCACCGCAATAGCCGTGGGTACGGTGCTAGTACATTACGGTGACATTAGAAATGTCACCATTTTTATTTTAGATAAGAACAGAGAAATTAATTACTGGTGTAGCGTGCTTAGGAAAACGTACAATAGGAAATTCTACTAACGTTTAGTTGATTAGGCCGTCCATAAACGACGACATTCCAGAGGGAGAGGGGGTCTGCCGAAATGCGACGATAGACGACACACCAGAGGGGGTGGGGTTGGCAAGTAACGACGGCGCTTTTTTCGGAATTTTAGGGAACTTTGATTGTAATATTTTCAATTTAAGTACATTCTGTCAGAGGTTTCTACAATGCAGAAAAGCTTCCCAGAGTGGTTGTAGGGATTTATTCTATTGATTGCGCAATATGCTAACAAGAAAACATGACAGTTCTGTATGTACTGCACTTTTATCGGGGGGAGGATAAACCGAAAACGACGTCGTCTTAGGGGGAGGGGTCCCCTAGAAACGACGCAAGGCGATTTTGGGGGGCTCCGAAAAATCGGGATATTTTGGAACGACGTCGTTTATGGACGGCTCCTTAGCGCGAAAACAGCTTACTAAGCCGAATGATCGATTAACTTTTTCCATTTTTCAGGTCGACATAGATTTTTCTCTATTTTTAATTGTCCAATTTAGTATTGGGTATTGGGGGGCAAAAACCCCAATACCCAATACCCAATACCCAATACCTGGAAAACACCCCAATACACCCAATACCCAATACCCAATACCAGTTCGCACTCTAATGCCTATTGTAAATATTAATTGTATTTTGGTTGGACAGATTTAATTCACTTCAAATTAGTGAAATGCAAACCAAAGATGCGTTGATTTTATTCAAAAGCAAAATTGAAGGGTTTCTCAACATGTAATATCACATTTTCTATTTCTAGGAAGCCAAAAAACTGCCATAAAGGTAGATTTTTGTGTTTTTCCAACCGATAACATTGTTTACAAAACCAAAAAAACAGTACTGGCACCTTTAAAAGCGCGAAAATGACATGAATTTACTGCAAAAATCTTGCTGATTCACTTTTAGCAACTATACGGTATTATACGGCATAAAACACACCGTATAATACCGTATAGCCAAAAATACCGTATGATACCGTATATCGGTCCCATCCCTAGGTGTGAGTGAAGCATAATGACTACCTGTCGCGCATAGACTGGAAGGTGTGATAGGTGATGGTCTGGCTCTCGGCGTCCTGCCATATTTGGTTGCCGAAAGGAGTCAAGACATTGTCGTTTCCTTTTCTGGCCTCATCTGCCAGGAACTTCCACATCCTCTCCTCCTCTCTTGCCGTGTATTTGTTCCTTCCGGCCGTACTCATTTTGTCTCTCCACTCCACTGTTACTCACTAATTAGTCCTCTTCTTCAACAAAACGCCACAATACTCACTAGCTGCTCTCAATCTCGCTCGAATTTGAATTCAATTTTCGGGTGCGTAGTTGGTACATGGACGACTAAAAACTACTGGACTGATCGCGCTTCCGACCGCTAATACATACTTAGGGTAACTTTACAAGTCCATATCTTTGGAACCGTTCAACCTACAAACAATATAAATACATCTTTAGAATCCTGACGGTATCAGCAATCGAACGCAGTGCTCAAATCGCTTTCAAACCCACTACAAGAAAAGTTGATTTTTTTCCATTGCGCAAATTAGGATTACCGATCAATGTTGCGCAGATTAGGTTGCACCACAGTACAGACTTCGGCCCCCTCTACAACTTTGGTCATATGGCCCAACGCGCTGCGACGCATCTATAAGGAGTTATTTGCAAAAAACTCTGAATATATTAAATACATGGGAAACATGCATTAACAGCAGAGAAGCGACCGAAAAAAAGAATATCAGACAAGATATTATGAACACTGGACCAAAATCACAGGAGAATGAAAGTAGCATTACATACAGTTACCGACTACGTCCAAACTTTGTTATTTTGGCTTGCGCACTGCGTTTAACACCAGAAGCAGTGAGCTTCTTGACGAGGTTTTTACACATGCAGTTGAAAATTTTGGTGATGAGAACTCGGGCAAACGAGTGACCCTGCAGACAGGAACAGATAGGTTCAGTGGCGTATCCAGGATTTTGGAAAGGGGGGCGTAAAATTTTGAAAGTGCCAGGTTTGGCAGCTGCCCAACCAGGGTAAGAAAATTTAGCAAAATTAGCCTTCAAAAACGCGTTTAAAACGCAATCCGAGCTTAAAATTAACAGAAATTACAAGTTTTAGTAGTTTATAATGGCCTGGTTGGGCTTCTGCCCGACCAGGGCTAGAAAATTTTGAAAATTTGGCCTTCAAAAACGCATTTAGAAGGCATTCTGAGAACAAAATAGACAGTTTTAGTACACAATTCATTAGTTTCTTATATTTTTGACAGACTTTTTCTTCCTACCTCCACCGCAAAGGGGGGTGTACACACCCTACACCCCCTGGATGCGCCACTGGATAGGTTACCTACTTTGTAGCTAGTATCCATACATGGGCCGGAAAAAATCCGGAGGTGTGTCTGGAGATCTCGGGAAGCGGCGGGCGGGGCCGGAAAAAAGTCCAAACAAACGCCTATTTTAAATGCGCCTTAAATATGCGAAAATTTTCTCCCTCCGGGAGGGGGGTCGGAGATGGGGTATGGCCGACCGAGGGGGTAGTGTTGGCTGGCGAGGGGAGGGGTAAACCCAACTCTTACCCTACGCGGCCCATGTACAATGTATGCCAGTACCAAGAATATATTCTTGCTAAATACTGTAGTACCGATAAATGAATGGAAAAGGAACACAAGAAAAACCGGGGGCAGGCCAAATCTCATGCCACTTTTCTAACCTTATCTCATTCACTAAATAGAAGAAAGAAATGAGGTAGGTAGGCAAAAAGAGCAGAACAATTAAGGTTAATGGGTGGCCCAACACAATTTCCGGCAAGAACAGTTAATGCGCAGAAAACATGTGAAGCAAGAAGCATCACGATGACGGCGTAGCAGAAAATCTTCAATGATTCAGTCTTGAATAATACCTATGGGTGCACACTAAACCAAACAGCAACAAACCGGCCGACCGACCGACAAGCAAGAAACCCGCGGCCGCAAGCCACGCGAGCACCTCACCAGCACACACTGCCAGTGCCAGACAACAGACAAGCATACAGGCCTGGCCAGAAAAATCGATACATACCGCCGTTGCAAACGAAGCTATTTTATTCAAGATTAAAGGGCAGCTGGGCCGATTGGCCGGCTACATACCACCCTACTACTATACTAATCTGAACTTAGCGCTCACGCTATCAAAATACAAGAATCAAGGTGCAACAAAATAACAGAAAAATTAACAAATGGAGGCTTTGGTCTTGGCTCTCCTAAGTGTGAGTGTGCGGTAGTCAATAAACAAATCACTATCGCCATTTTTGCGTCGGCAACGCAATTCAGTTCGTAAGTCAAAAGCTTTCTTTGCTTGCCACGGCGTCAGATCGCAACCAATGTAGACAGATGCATACTGGGGCTTTGCAGAAAGAACTCTTCTTTTACGTTGCATGATGGCCTGCTTGGTCACTCGGTCTTTCAATTCCACTACAACCTTAGGGTGCGTGTCCGTACCAACAGTCCGAATGTTAAAAATATTCATGCAGTCAATAGACAGTTCAGAAAACAGGTCGTTGACTAGTGAAGGGACGTCCTTCCTGTCTGTTGTTCGAGTGAAAAGTCCGTTAATAACGAGGTTTAGGCTGCGTCGCTCACGTTCTCGCATCTCTCGTTCCCAGTCACAAATACGCACCAGCTCAGAGTGCGCTTTGTCATAACAGGAGGAAGGGTTAGGCACCGGCAAGCCATTTCTAGCTGTTTGCAGGACAGATGCGTACGATCTCTTCGTCTCGAGAGTGGACAGCTTATTCAGATCGGCAGTGACTTTTTCAAGTTGATCCGAGAGGCAGGACACTTTGTTGCAGAGAGCAGAATAGTCATCGTCAGCAGGACCAGAAGTAGTCATCGTAGCAACTGACGGCCACTCCTCAGGGTCCATCATTTGTTTGGAGCGAAACCCGTTGCAGGTAGGCGGCTAAAGTAAACAAACAGACAACTACATACGCGCGCACGTAACTGCACTGTACGCAAAAATGAATGATTCTCTTTCTTATATTTTCTGGAATTAGCTATGAGTTAGCGCACATAACAAGATTACTGACTCCGTTTCAAAGTTAAATGAATTCAGAGTTTTTTTGCAAATAACTCCTTATGGACGCGTCGGAGCGCTTTGGGCCATATGACCAAAGTTGTAGAGGAGGCCGAGCTCTGTACTGTGGTGAAACCTAATCTGCGCAACATTGATCGATAATCCTAATTTGCGCGATGGAAAAAAATCAACTTTTCTTATAGTGGGTTTAAAAGCAATTTGAGCACTGCGTTCGATTGCTGATACCGTGAGGATTCTAAAGATGTATTTATAGTGTTTGTAGGTCGAACGGTTCCAAAGATATGGACTTGTAAAGTTACCCTAAGTATGTATTAGCGGTCGGGAGCGCGATCAGTCTAGTAGTTTTTAGTCGTCCATGAGTTGGTATATCCCACCCAAAGTGGTCCAAATACAACATGGCAAAGACGTACAGTACCAAAGTGGCCCAAACGCAATATAGCCCTGTACTTCGTCTATATGCAATTCTACAGTAAAAAACAGCATTGTAAGACAAGCATACTCGAAAAGATGGTCTGTAAAGTGTCTTGAAAACTGAAACTTTGGTCCTGCTAGAGGTTATTGGTTGCACTTCCACAACAGACTAAACATGGTTAATTATAGTGATCCGCTAACCAGGCAAGATACGGAAATGAGTGGGGAATTTAAAATATTTTGAAATAGCTATCGATTGGTGCGCAATGCGCATGCGAAAGCTGTCGGTTTAGATATCGGCAAACAGCACACGTTTTAATTTCGGTCGTTAGAGGTCCAAAAATTTGGCTTTCCAAAAACGGCTGGTGAGCCAACTTTGAGGAGCTCCGGTTCTAGGTGGTGTTTTTCTTCAAATATGCCCGATCGTTATCGTACGTGGTCTAGTTTATGCTCCTGAAATTTTAGCCGGATGGATGAGAACTCCGTTGCCCTTAGCCCATAGTTAAGTTGACTTTCTCGCGAACTAAATAGGGCAATAGGTTTTGCTGATTCGTAGTCATCTCCCATTATACGGCATGGCGATTCGGTATGAGCCCATTGGACAAAACATACATGGATCGCGGGGCAGGGGGTTAGGGAGGGGTTTACCCCCTCCACTCGCCGGCCATTACCCCGACCCCCTCCCAGAGGATGCTCCGTATCACCAATCTTAGGCCCTCAGGCCCTCGACCTACCTCCCTCAGCCGGCCGCTACCTCCCCCTCAAGAATTGTTTGGAAGAATTTTGTATAGAATTCTATGATAAAAATATGCTTGGATTAGGTGAAAATGAGCTCAGAATAACTTATTTTAATGGAAAATAAGCCAAAAACCCTTGATTTTAGCTAAAAATCGGACTTTTTGGCATACCACCAACTTCAACCCCCCCTCAGTGGCTCCTACCCCCTCAACCCCCCTCAGGAATTGAAAATTCTACCCCCGTCGGCCGCAATGCTAGCCCATGTCTGCATGAAACTGATAATAATATTATTATAATAACTCGGCCGAACTGTTAAACGCACACGGCCTTTTCAACGACGTTTGCAGCGAAATTTTTATTTAAACTATATTTCCTGGCATGAAAAACCATAAAAACCATTTTTTCTGACCTGATTTCTACCTTTTCAGGGTGCTCCAATCAAATCCTCATATTGTACTATTTTTTGCCTGTACTATTTTTGTGTACTATAATTGTACTATATTGAGGGATATACCTACTTCTCCCCAATTTTCGAATTTGCTTTTTCGGCTGAGATGGCATGAGAACTGATTGCGCAGATTAGTATTCCTAGCGTAGATAATTTTTTGTTTCGAATGAGCTAACGTCCTGCTGTTTGGACTTTATTGTGCTTAATAATGGATAGCAAATTGTCATATCTACATGTTTGTCCATGTTTGTACAGGCCGAAAACGCGTAATATTGGACAAAACTTGAATACGTTATGCAGTAATTAGTTGTTAGTGTGTAAAATGATAATTAGGAGATCGAAAGAAGTCCTTTGATACCAGATTTTATCGTGTTTGTTACAAATTTACACTAGGGGTTTTCATGCCAACTGAGATTCGGAAAATACTGAGGAGGCCCATTCCCCCCACCGGACGTCTGACTGTGACACTAAGACTTAGATTCAAGCTTGTAAAGTCCAGTATTTACGCACCCTTCCTCCACCCGGAAAACTCTCATTTTTTAAACTTTTTCTTTTCGTGTGCCAATGCTGATTTTTAAGCTTCAAGTCAAGTCAAGTCAAGTCAAGTCAAGTCAAGTCAAGTCAAGTCAAGTCAAGTCAAGTCAAGTCAAGTCGAAGCAGTAAGACAACAGTCTCTGTCTCCAACTCCGACTCCGACTCTGACTCCGACTCCGACTCCGACTCCGACTCTGACTCCGACTCCGACTCCGACTCCGACTCCGACTCCGACTCCGACTCCGACTCCGACTCCGACTCCGACTCCGACTCCGACTCCGACTCCGACTCCGACTCTGACTCTGACTCTGACTCTGACTCTGACTCTGACTCTGACTCTGACTCTGACTCTGACTCTGACTCTGACTCTGACTCCGATTCCAACTCCCACTCTGACTCCAACTCTGACTCTGTCTCTGTCTCTCTCTGTCACTGACTCCAACTCCAACTCTGACTCCGACTCCAACTCCGACTCCAACTCCAACTCCGACTCCGACTCCGACTCTGCCTGTCTGTCTGTCTATCTTCAAACGACTGCAATTCATTTTATTTTTGAAACATTTTGACCTTAGTTCCACTATTTACACCAGACACAAACCTATAAAACTGCACATAGACACTGCGGAAAAAACTGATTCCCAATCGCCACACTGCACTACTTTCTTGCAAAGCCAAGGCACTGCGACAGAGATCAGGCCTGCCTTCAATAGGTGTCATGAGATTGACATCTAGAGCGCGTTCGGTCATGGTTGTCTGGTCTTCAAAAGTAATACGCAAGTTAGGCAACAGCTGGTCCAAAAACGGGTAGCATTCAAGAGCAGTGTGATTTTGTGCCAAGATGAAGAAAGCTGAAGTTCGCAGTGATGATGTGTTCTGGTTCTGTAGAATGGCTCGAATTGGTTCCATGGGCGCTGCTATGTCTTCGATATCAGTGTGAAGTTGCAGAATGTGATTCTCGGTGTTCAGTTTGATGTCTAGCACTTCATCCGGAAAGGCGAGCTGAGATGGACAGAATGTGCTTACAGCAGTTTATCTGTTTAGTAGTGTCTCACTTGAATGCGTTTGGCTTTCATAACCCAAAATTTTAGTTCCACAAATCTGCCATTTTCTGTGATCTAGAACAACAGTCATTGACAATAAAACTCCAAAGTGCTTGATACAAAGAACAAGTGACAATCAAAATTAAAGAGTAAAAATTGTTCAATACCATCATTCTGTCTACGTCAACTGTAAGACCAGCGCTAGAGGGGGTGAGCACTGCCGGACCAAACTGAATCACTGCGGCCCCACTAGAACTTATGTTGAATGAAAAATTTGTTACGTTCAGCTGAGACCACAAGGCATCAGTGAACAGACCGCCTGAAATCTCAATCCAAGTATTCAAACAACAACACAAAGTACCAGCTGGAGTTAAGGCAATAACTGAACCAAAGGGAAAGGCGGTCCTGCTTCGTGAAGTGGACTGCAGTTCACAACGAATAACTCTCTCAGCTATCAAAGCATATTCATCTGGTTCAAGCAGTGGCTGAGTGAAGGAAACGCTCCCAAATCCATGCTGCATTTCTAGTTGCCACTGACCAAGCGTGTATTGTCGTTTTACACTTCCTTTCAGAAGCACTGGTCTTCTCAAAACTGCATTATTGCTCACTTTCAATAGATCTGACTCAGGTACATCTTCTATTTGATTTAGTTGACCGTCGGCCTGTGTGAAAGCTTATACGACAGTACATAGGTATACTGTATTTTACCTTTGCATAGGTAGTGTGTGGGCCAGTGAACCAACAGTCACTAGAACTGAGTGAAATATGGTGTGTGGCAGGTAAGGTGGTGTTGTTTATGCCAAAAATAGGCCAATCCACTACCAGAAACCCATTGATCACCTGGGCTGGTATAGGAGTCTGCAGAACTGCTGTATCAGTGGCAAACACAATGCTCACTGCACAGTAGTGCAGCAACAATTTATAAATTGCCATAGTCAGAAGCTACTGAAGTTGGCTTGGTCTAGCTTGTGTTTGGTTTCACGCAAGACAAATGTTGTGTGAAGCTGATAAATGCACTCAAGTGTACATATGCTGCTTGAATGCTGAAGAAGATCAGGTGACCTAAGACAAAACTTGTACTGTACATCACACATGTAACAGCTCCGGGCCGACCTGGGGGAAGGGGGTAGGGGGTTTTCCTCAGTTGCGGGGTCGAGGAGAGTTCGCCCGGACGGGGGTCTCAAATTTCAAAAAGTTCCAAAACGCCTGGAAATGCGTTTTTAGCACATTTTTTTCAGTAAGGACTTTAAAAATCGCTATTTTAAGCTGCCAAATAGCGTTTTAGAGCTAAAAACAAGCAAAAAATGACAAAAACAGCTTTAAAAAACTCTAATTTCTCATAAATATCATCAGTGGAAACGCCAAATTCGGTTTCCAAAGGCTTTTCAAGCGAATTTTAGGCTAAAAATTAGTGATTTCTGAGCCAGCTTGTTTGTACTGGGAGTCACTACTAGTACTTGTATTTTTGGGTCGGGGGGAGTGCCTTAACCAGTCTCGGGGAGGGGGTTTGGCCTTTTCAGCTAGGGGGTAACCCCCCAAACCCCCTAGTACATGTATGTATGCTGTACATGTAGTATTCCAAAATTATAAAATTAAGTTCATTTTAAATATGTGTATATTGTCTTTTCAATTTTCAACACCACAAAAAGGATGCTGGGTGTGTTCTTCACGGTGTTTTTTCGTTTTTTTTTTCAGAAAAAGAAACCGTCTTTTTCCTAAGGGTCGGAAAAACATAAATCGTGGAAAAAACTCAAGCTGAAAATAGCTAATTTATAACATTTTCCTATTAAAAAGTCGACTTTTGCGATGCATAATAGGCAAGATTGACACAAGACTGCTAGAAAAACAACAGAGCAGACCAAATTTGGCTTGATGAAACAAAAATGCAAACTGCTGCAAGGAAATTTGCATAAAGCGTGTATTGATCGAGCCTCAGGCACTGTTTCATGCCTGCTTCGTGATTTATATCTATGTAAGAATTTCTGTTCGGATTTGTATTTTTGTTCTGAAAAGAAGGCGCTAGAAAGCGTTAGGAATCATAAAAACCAGACTAGGATACTCAGAACTTGAGCAGGAGTTTTTCCGCGATTTTGGAAAAAACGGAAAAAACTGGAAAAAGACAGGCCGAGGTTTTTTCGGAAAAATATCCTCCGTGCTCCACAACTACAACACATGCATGCATAGGCGTGTGAAGACACTTTGAAAACCGGTTGGTTATCAGACGTAAAAGTAAATTTATTAACCCGGACACTGCCATCAGAACACACTGATGCCCATCCCACAGTTTAATCTTCTATTTTTCCTTCTCTGTTCAATACATATTTCTCAAATTGTTGCCCGTCGATGTAAGAATATTTTTAAGCTGGTTAAAGCAGTATTTATTTACTTATAAAAGGACAACTGTAGATTGCGGACAAAAGCTGGTTCGACGTGGATTAATTCTGAATGGCCTGAAAGCTGGGAAGAACGAGTTTCCGTGGATGGTTGCCATTTATATAAAGAAATTGCGCAACAAAAATGTGCTGCGATTTCAATGTGCCGGGGTTTTGGTTCATCCAAAGTTGGTTCTGACTGCCGCTCACTGTATTCATCGCACACCTTCTAAAGATGAGCCAAATTGGTACAGCTAACAATTTTCTATGTAATTAGTCAGATCTGTCAGGTTAATCCTTCAGAAAGTTCGTGCATTACAATTTATCAGAAACTTGAGAATGTAACTTCAGCGTGAAACGTTATTCTGACGGGTTTACATGATCAAAGCTTCAGGCCTCCAGTACATGCGAAAGAGTTTTTGGTAGTAACAGGTGAACATCGGATAGCGGTCAAAGACAGAGGTCAGCGACGGGTCAAAGTTCGTAGCATAGTTCAACACGGCAATTGGGCCAGAGACCCAGAGAATGTCAGCTACGATCTGGCAGTGTTGGAGCTGAAAAAGCCAGCGCCTTACACTTCCGCTTCACAACCGATTTGTCTTCCCGGAAAATCTGATCGTGCCGGTTCTTTGAAATGGGCTTGCATAGCGCTCGGCTGGGGCCACACTGAACCCGGAGGTAGGCTTTTTCACATAAACCCGCCGCGTTTATGTTTCAAAAGCTAGCAAGTGGTTCGTGAACCCGTCGTACTTAGGTTTCAAAACATTTCAAATCGAAACCATGAATTTGGTAACTTGTTCAACCTGCAGTCTTTAGAAACGTCCCCATTGTCAACTGTTTTACGGTATGTCAGCGTTCCTGTATGGAGTCAGCAAAAGTGCGCAGAGAGGTGGGGCGTGATCGACGATTCTATGCTCTGCGCAGGAACCACCTATGTCACTGATAAGAGTGAGGCAACTGGACCCTGCATCAGGGACTCCGGAGGTCCTCTGATTTGCTCGAAGGACATGGAAGAATGGTATTAGAAGTCAATCTTGTTCTTCAAGATAATTCATAAGGCTTGTATTGCAGGTATGTGATGGGAATCGTAAGTCACGGTAGCGAGCCCTGTCTACTGTACATGCCGACAGTTTTCGCCAATGTGTCTCATATGGTCAATTTCGTAAAGAGAATTGCAAGACAAAAGGGTACACCAAGCAGATGCATTGTGCACTAGACTTGCTGACTAATATGGAGATCTTTTTTTAGATTTAACACTGCCTCAAGCCAGACTACGAAAAGGTTGAAAGTGATAGAAAATGATTTCAATTTGTTAAGCTTTCTGCCAAAGATTTGATGTTGGATTTTGATACAAAGAGAGATAACAGTGCATGCAGATCACATGGGTAGGCCTGTTGATCGGGAGAAGTGACGGTGACCTACTTGGGGCGGAGTCTGGCCCTTTCAAGTGGCGAACAAATGGTGTGTCTTTTCGCTGAGCCAATCAGGGCGCGGCGCAAGGCCGCGATTCGGTCAGCCTCGGCTATCATCGGTATGGGTGTACCCGATCAACAATAGTATTAATTCAGTCAATTTTACTTTCTAAACTATAATTTTATGAATAGGGACGAAAAATCGCTCAGCAACAGTTTAAAAGTGCAGTTTTACAGGCGATTTTACCGATTTTGGTGTCCGAAATTCTGAAAAATCCTAAAAAAAATGTTGAAGAATTGCTTGCCAAAAAGATCGAAGGAGGGGTAGGAAAAATGGTATTACCAGGGGGTCTGGCAAGTGGGGTGTCAGCCCCCTGGATCCCCTGTACATGTATGCAAAATGTGTCTGTATGTGCACAAACTAAGTAGACAGACTTTGGAGAGCAATAATGCACAGAGGATACGACTGACTTAGAAGTTGCTTGCTTGGTAGGACACGAAACAACTGAACCAGACTAGTGTTTCCGAGTAAATTTATTTTGAAATTAAATAACTATTAAATTGCTTGCTCAGCCTTCAGAAGAAAATAACTTGCTATTAATTTGCTTTGTGCCCAAATTCTTAAATTTATTTGATACAAATTTATTATTTGCTATGAATTAAATATAAATTTGCTAAAATCAATTCTCAATTCCTGAGGAAACAGCTCAAAACCTGGGTCGTGTCAGTCCAAAATGAGTTGACCTTTCTTCAGATGGTAACAAATGGTCTAAAAATTAGCATTTAATGAGTTGATATCTTTGCTATAGGCATGAACAAGGATATCTTTGGACTGAACTTGTTGTTTTGTAGCCAGACTTTGGTTAGTGAAGCTGCCAAACTAAGCAAATTTATATCAAATTCATATCAAATTTATATCAAATTTCTAGGTCAATTTTACGAAATTTAATATAATTTTAATTTGTTTGACAGTCATCGCGAGAAATTTAATTTGTTATTAAATTGCTATTTACTTGGTGATTTTGGCCAAAACAATTTAATTTTGTTATTTAATTTTAATTTGATCGGAAACACTAAACCAGACATTGTATACATAGAGCCAGTAACAGCTTGCGATACTGACTTCATGCACACTCTTTTCTTCCTTGCGCTTGCGTGTTCAGTAAGATGCGATGTTTCAAAGATTTCAGCAGAAGACCTAGCTTGGCTGTGCCAACATTGTGGCCAGGTACCGTCCACCACAGTGACCTTGTCGCAGAGTGTTGCACACCTAATCTGCCAGTCTGATACCATGACACGTATATGTGCCAGTGCTATCGGATTGGCAGAAGTATAAATCTACAGAGATTCCTTAAAGCACAGATGCACAGAAATGCACGAGTGGTTCAGAATACGAGTTTTTTCAAATAAACTTTTAAATTTAAGACGCAATTTCTGAGAGGATTCAGGATTGCTCCCCAAATTGGTCTGGGTCACATCACCGATTTTGCTCATTTTTACATATACAGTATAGATAAAAAAAAATGTCCCATCGCTTTTTCGGCCTTCACTCAAACGTTTCGTTCTCTGTCACTTCTTTGCCGATTTGGCTCAAATTTTCAGCAAAAATTAACAACATGGTTGGCTAAATATTCTGCAAGTTTGGTGCCAAAATTCCGACTCATACTGGTTTTATGACCGGAGAACTAGGAATAAGGGTGGTCCACGCAAATTTATTTTTTTTCGGTAATACAAGGAGTACAGACCTGAAACTTGCAGCAATGATTGGTGTTGCTATTGGGCATAACATACTAAGGGGCCGTTCATAAACGACGTCGTTCCAAAATCCCGATTTTTCGGACCCCCCCTCCCCCCAAAATCGCCTTGCGTCGTTTCTTGGAACCCCCCCCCCCCCTATGGCGACGTCGTTTTCGGTTTACCCCCCCCCCCGATAAAAGGGCAGTACATACAGTACTATCACGTTTTTTTGTTATCATACTGCGCAATCAATAGAATAAATCCCTACAACCACTCTGGAAAGCTTTTCTGTATGGAGAAACGTTTGACAGAATGTGAATAAATCGAAAATAATGTAATTGAAGTACCCTAAAATTCATAAAAAAGCGACGTCGTTTTTTGCTAACCCCCTCCCCCTCCTGGTGCGTCGTCTATCGTCGCATTTCAGCCGACCCCCCCCTCCCCCCTCTGGAACGACGTCGTTTATGAACGGCCCCTAAGCGGGCAGCCTTGTAGCTCAAAGTGCACTAAAATGGGGGAATTTCAAAAACATGACGAAATATGACTTTTCTTCGTAAAACCGGCAAAATGACGATTCTAAAGATTTTCAATTTTCAAAAAACGCTGCAGGGATGGTTTCTATGGTATGGAACAGAGCTTAAATATCAGGTTCATATATTTGTCGAACTTCCTGCTACAATCTGTGTTGATTAACAACAGATTCAGTGCTTTGATTCTAGAAGGTGCAGATTTCTTAACTATGGGATTTTCACTCATGTTTTTGAAATTCCCCCATTTTAGTGCCCTTTGAGCTACAGGGCTGCCCGCTTAGTATGTTATGCCCAATGGCAACACCAATCATTGCTGCAAGTTTCAGGCCTGTACTCCTTGTATTGCCGAAAAAAAATAAATTTGCGTGGACCATCCTCATTCCTAGTTTTCGGGTCATAAAACCAGTATGAGTCGTAGTTTTGGCACCAAACTTGCAGAACATTTAGCGAACCATGTTGTTAATTTTTGCTGAAAATTTGAGCCAAATCGGTAAAGAATTAACTGAGAATGAAACGTTTGAGTGAAGGCCGGAAAAGCGATGGGACATTTTTTTTTATCTATACTGTATATAAGTATGTGTCAAAAAACTGCGAAGCCCAAAGTATGAGCTCCGGTGCACCCCCCAGAGCGCCAGGGCCCCCCTCCAAAGTAAGGGTGGTCGAGCCAAAAATCCAAAATTCAAGTGTCCGCTTCAGACCAGCGTTATACACTCAACATTTGTGCTAGGTTGACATTCAATACACCAACAGATCCGCAATGACATGCAGATTTCAAAAATGGTATCTAAAATGCGCTTTAATCTCTCCGTACCGCTTTTTTTACCAAAAATGCGGTCGAACGCCAATTTTTTTGCTTACTGACCAAGACATTGACCCTAGCCTTTGCACCTTGGAATGACGGGACAGACGTAGATTTTTTATATTATTTTGCCTACTAAACCCGCAACGTACGCACAAAATTTGGAGAAAATCATCGCGTGCCAACGGGTCGAAATTGGCTCTGGAAGTGTTGGACGAAAAAAATTTTTCGTTAAATGTTGACAAAAATTTATTCTCTGGGTCAATTTTTTATGCTGATGACGATTCTGATAATTGTTTTTGTGAAAAATCGCAATTTCGCCGGAAACACGCCGATTTCTGTTCAGTTCAGCAAGAAGAGATGATCTGTTCCTGTACTCGTTATGGGTGCGTCACAGCGCGTTTTGCCTCATAACCAAAGTTGTAGAGGGGCCCGAGCTCAATACTGTGGTGCAAGCTAATCTGCGCAACGCGCCATGGTAATGCTATTTTGCGCAACGAAAAAAATCTGCTTTTTCTGTAGTTGGGATGGACGCGATTTTTTCAGTGAATTATAATCTACAGACCTCGGGAATTCGAAAAATGTATTTATTTTGATTCTAGGTGGAACGGTTCCAGAGATAAGCAGCGTCAAATTTGGCCGAAAATGCTAAAAATGGCCATTTTTGGCGATTTTCAGATTTCTGGGGGCAGCATTGAAATTACTCGGGACCAACTGAACCGATTTGGCTGAAACTCACAGCTATGGTGCAAAATTGAGTTTTACATCGATTCTGATGCATAAGAACCCTGAAAGACCTTAGGCACTAAGGGTTTTCATGGTCAGAGAATCCATTACTGACATAACTATAATCTCTGGATTACTGTATTTTGATATCCTGACGAGAAAATGTTATGTTTTGCTATTTGGGAGTTTCTGTTACAAGGAAGCGATCTCGTCGGGACCTCAAAGTACAGCAAAGCGATGATGGTTATGTCAGAAATAGATTCCCCACTCCTGAAAACCTTTATTGTCTGCTACATAGAGCGTTTCCTCACACCAGGCATGCATAAACGCAAAATAACAATTTTCGTGTCGGGACCTCAAAATACAGTATTCCAGTGATTATAGTCAGACATGGGGAAAGGGGGGCTGAGGGGAGGTTGCCCCCCCTCAGGCTCTGACCTACCCCCCCCTCAGCCGGCCGCTACCCCCTCAGGAATTTTTTGGAAGAATTTTGTATAGAAAAGTATTATAAAAATATGCCTGGATTAGGTGTAAATGAGCTCAGACCAGCTTATTTTAATGAGAAATAAGCCAAAAAAACCTTGATTTTAGCCAAAAATCGGACTTTTTGGCTTACCACCCCCTCAGCCCACCATCAGGCGCTCCTACCCCCCTCAGCCCCCCCTCAGGAATTGAAAATTCTACCCCCTCAGCCGAAATGCTAGCCCATGTCTGATTATAGTTATGTCAGAAATGTATTCCCTGACCATGAAAACCCTTAGTGCCTACTCTATATTGCATTTCCTTGCCGCAGGAAGAATGTAAATTGACAAAAAGTTATTTTCGTGCCGGGACCACATACAGTACTACAGTACCCGTATGGCTTCAGAAAGGCCTGAGATCGATTCAAAACACTTAAAAGTACATTTTTAACAAGAGTGGTGGGCTTAAACTACTATATACCAGCAGAAAAAGAAGAAATGACCTCATCTTGGCAAAATCGGGAATACGGTATCAGGGTCAAGTTTTCAGGGCTCTTGTGCATCAGAATCAATGTAAAACTAAATTTTGCACGATAGCCGTGAGTTTCAGCCAAATCGGTTGAGTTGGCCCCGAGTTATTTCAATCCTGCCCCCAGAAATCTGAAAATCGCCAAGAATGGCCATTTTTAGCATTTTCGGCCAAATTTGACGCTCTATATCTCTGGAACCGTTCTACCTAGAATCAAAATGAATACATTTTTGAAATTCCCGAGGTCTGTAGATTACAATTCACTGAAAAAATCGCGTCCATCCCAACTACAGAAAAAGCAGATTTTTTTCGTTGCGCAAAATAGCATTACCATGGCGCGTTGCGCAGATTAGCTTGCACCACAGTACCGAGCTCGGGCTCCTCTACAACTTTGGTTATGAGGCAAAATGCGCTCTGACGCACCCATAACGAGTACAGGAACTGATCATCCCTTCTTGCTGAACAAACAGAAATCGGCGTGCTTCTGGCGAAATTGCAATTTTTCACAAAAACAATTGTCACAATCGTCATCAGCATAAAAAATTGACCGAGAGAATAAATTTTTGTCAAAATTTAACGAAAAATTTTTTTCGTCCAACACTTCCAGAGCCAATTTCGACCCGTTGGCACGCGATGATTTTCTCCAAATTTTGTGTGTACGTTGCGGGTTTAATACACAAAATAATATAAAAAATCTACGTCTGTCCCGTCATTCCAAGGTGCAAAAGTTAGGGTCAATGTCTCGGTCAGTAAGCAAAAAAAATTGGCGTTCGACCGCATTTTTGGTCAAAAACAGCGGTACGGAGAGATTAAAGCGCATTTAAGATACCATTTTTTAAATCTGCATGTCATTGCGGATCTGTTGGTGTATTGAATGTCAACCTAGCACAAATGTTGAGTGTATAACGCTGATCTGAAGTGGACACCTGAATTTTGGATTTTTGGCTCAACCATCCCTACTTTGGAGGGGGGCCCTGACGCTCTGGGGGGTCCACCGGAGCTCATACTTTGGGCTTCGCAGTTTTTTTACACATACTTATATATATGTAATAATGAGCAAAATCGGTGATGTGCCCCAGACCAATTTGGGGAGGCTCCCTTATCAGATCCTGAATCCTCTCAGAAATTGCGTATTAAGTATGGCTTTTGGGAGATGCACAGTCTGGTGGAAATTGTATCACGTGAGACCGGCCAGATCCGATCCGATCCGATGCACCATCGCTTTTTTTACTTTCACTCAATTTCGGTCGATTTTCAGTCAGTTTTTTATCGATTTGGCTTAACTTTTAGCAAAATTAACATTATAACTGGCTACAAATTGCGCCGATCTTTTGCGAAAATACCTACTGGTGAAGGTTTTATATCCCAAAAAGTAGGAATCACTGCGGTGCACGGAAAATCGAATTTTTCAGGTAGTTCAAATCGCTTTGAATCTTATAGGAATGAAGAGTGTATGCGGGTGCTGCGAGTGGATTACAGATTCTTCGATTTTTTCATCAAATTGAAACATTTTAGATTCGTTTATCAGGTATCTGATTTGCCTGTTACGTTCGTTGACACTGTTTAAGAACTTTTCTAATCAATGTTGCGCCAATTTAGTTATTTACACTTGGAGTAGTAAAAGGGAGTATGTAGGTTTTACTGTTTTGTAGGAGATTTTCGATTCACTGTTTTTTCAATGGTAAAATAGCTTGGTCGCATTTGGTAATAGCTTGCATGCCAATTTTGACCATAAAATCGGTTTTTAGCAGATTTCTGCAATTTTATTGAACATACAAATACGCAATTATTCAATTTTGTTTGCATATGTATATATACATATTCAATTCATATACATTTGAACCTACTTTGTACATATGTACATATACATATATATCTGAAAGTCCTAATATTTGCCAACTGTACTGTCAAAGTCAAACCTCCATAAGTAGAACATCCATAAGTGTAACACCTCTGTGTGCAACGCATTTTTAGGTCCAACGCTATCTTAAACATACATGTCGCTGTGTTTCTCTGTGGGGGGGACCTTTTTCAAATCCAAAATAGGGTTTTGGGAGAAAGTCCAAAGTGGGTTTTGCGACCTTTTTTGGGGTAAAAAGTGGGCTTTGTCGACCTTTTTTAGAGATTCTGGGGCGAAAAATGGCTTCAAAACCCTATTTGGACCGAAAAAGGCGTTAAAAACCGTGTTTTTTTTGCATTAAAAATGTCTTAAAAACCCTGTTCCGGTTGATAAAAAATGCCTCAAAAACTGAATATTGAAGCAACGAATGTAATAAAAAGCTGTTTTGCGCTCAAAATACGCATTGAATATGAGTTTCAGCGATAAAATACAGATTGAAATGCGATATAATGACTAAAAATAGTTAAGAGAACCCTAAGTTCGATTCAAAGGTACGCTCAAAACCCAGTTTTGACTTATAGGATTACTAAAAAACCCTACTTAGTGATTTGAATGAGGTTCTTAAGCCTGTTTAGGGTTTCTAATCAAACTAAAAACAATCTCTAGGCTTTCTAGCCAGTGTTAAAGCCCTGTTTAGGGTTTCAAAGTAACCTAAAAATCCCAATTAGGCTTTGAAATTAACCTAAAAACCCTAATCAGGGTTTAAAAGTAACTTGAAAACCCTAAACAGGGTTTCTAATTAGTCTAAATATCCTACATGTATTTAGGATTTCTAAGCCTAAACCCTGTTTTGGGTTGTAGGGTAGGCGAAAACCCAATTTTGTGCTGCAGAAAGTATTGTCTGGGCTAAAATTTTCTTTACTTTTAAATCCAAAAGTGGGTTTTCGGGTTCCCCCCCCCCCCCCAAAAAAAAAATCCGCTGGAGGGGACTTTTGCCGAAAAATCGGGCTTGGGGGCCGGCCCCCCTTTACCCCCCCCAACGACATGTATGATCTTAAAGCATTGCAGTGCACTTCCATAAGTGCCTTGTAAATACAAGGAGAATTTGGGACATATGGAGGTTTATAATTTTGTCAGGTCCAATTTTTTATTGTTGTTGGGTAGGGTTTAACCTGATTTTTCAGGCAACTGGTCCGGAAATTGGGGGAGCTGTAAAAACGGCCAGTGTGTCCCAGTTTCCTTGGTCAGTTTTTCTGGATATCACATTTCGCGTCGTAAACAAGTCCACTGTCGGAGAGGAAGTGGTCAGCTTTCGTTTGTTTGCAAGTTTGTGTGCCGGTATTTCTTGTTTTTTTTCAGACTTATTATGAAACAGGACAGTGCACTGGGGCCTTGATCACTTTTACCCATATACTCACTACAGAACATTGCATCCTTGGAGAGGATTATGTTTCTAATATATTGCGAGCTGGGAAAAATGGGACATCTGCGAAAAGAATGTGAGCAGAGTGCCAAAAGTTTTGAACCAGCATGATAAAATATGTACGATGCAGTGGGAGTAGTACTGGGCGTAAGACCGGTACCTCATATGGTACCGGCACCTTATATGGTACCACCACAGGCCCCGAAGGTGGGGTACCATATATGGTGACGGTGCCATAAATGGCGTTAAGTGCCTGACTGTACTACTGGTCGAAAGTGTGGCTTTGCTGTTTGTGCAGCCTCTTCCCAATTGTTACTTTGTTGTTATCTCGAAATAAAGGGATCGTTCCCAAATCGCCGCTTCTGTTCCTGATCCACCGCAACAGTTGGTAGCAGTCAGTGGTTACTTCGAGTGGTTATCAACATGGCCAAGGAACTCCTCACCTCCATCGCCACCATCAAGGAAGAAGTGATCAAGATTCTGACCGCTTCTGATGATCTGCTCAACCAGGAAGAGCCCCGTTTCCTCAACATCGCCAAGCCAAATTTCCGGCAGACCTCAGAGATGCTCTCCAAACTGGTCTCCAAGGCAGACAACAAACACCCTGGATGAAATGCAAATTCAACTAGAATTCAATGACAACAAGCTGAAAGAAAAGGAAGCACAGGAGCGAGGACACCGCCTCAACAGAGAAGAACAAGAAAGAGGAGATCGCCTCAACAGAGAAGAACAAGAGAGAGAAGATCGCCTTAAGAAAGAAGAGCGGGACAGAGAGGATCGCAAAGAACTGAGAAAGATGGAGATACAGTTACTGTTGGCAAAATATTGAATTTCAGGAATACATAACATATACATATACATATATTTCCGAAGTCGAATATATATACATAATATGTATATGTATTTTTTCAAAAAATATGTACATAAAATACATATTATACATATTTTTTTCAAGGCCAGTTTTCAGTTAAAAAATGCTGCTAAAACAGTTGTTTGTGACTGAAACGAGAAAGGGTCTACGTTTGGACTACTGTTGTTTCGGTATGGGATTTTCAGGAATCGGTTCGGTATGGGTAGGTATTTTTCGGCATACCCAGGAATCGGTTCGGTATGGGTAGGTATTTGCAAAAATACCGGTATACCGGTATTTATTCGGTATTTGCTGAAAATATTTTACAAAGTCAAAATACTGAATTTCCCATTTACAAGGCTATGGATTTGGTCATTTCCAAGGTCAGAGGCTAGAAAATTCATCAAAAGCAATGGGATTTACAGTTTTTAGGAATTTTTTAAATTATTTTTTAGTTTTACCGGAGTGAAACTCGTTTCTATAAATAATGTTTGCCAAGAGATGCTTCGATTGTACTGTAGTTTTAAAGGCTGCTAGTGTACAGTATGGAGATCTAACGAGCAGTAACAAAATGGGGGGGGGGCTAGTTTGTTGATTGTGAATGTACTGTACATAAGTACATAGAGACTTGATTATTAAGGAGCAGTGTGAAGTTAAGCCAAAACTAGACCAACGAACTAAGCTAGACAAAAAATACCGATTCCCAAATACCTGGGTATTCCCAAAATAATCGGTATACCCGGTATGGGTATTTAAGAAAATACCTGGAATCGGTAGGTATTTATTGGGTAGGTATTCCAAAAAATACCCATTTCTCGGTATGGGTTCGGTATACCCAATCAACAGTAGTTTGGACTTGTTTAGCATGAATTTGATTCAGTACTTCAGTCAATTTAGCAACAATTTCCACAGTTAAATTCTGTTAATAATCCTCCATGTACAGTCAGTTATTTTGTGTAAGGGAGACCTGTGCTATGAACTTTGTTTTTGAAACCGCAATATCTGATGATTTCGTTCAGGTCAACTATCAAAAGAAAACAGCATTTTCTCCTGCCATTTAGCCATTGAATTTGAAAATGTAAACGTTCCCTCATTAGAACTTCTTTTTTCGCCTCACACCAGTTTACACGGTGATGATATTATTCAATTAAACACCAAATCTGTGGCTTTTTTCCACTGGAACAAATTTAGACACTGGTATCCCAAAGAAAATGTAATTTTCTGCTTCGGATGGCAGGCTGAGACTTAAAAATGCGGCATTTCAGCAGAAATTCAATATGTATTTTCAAATATGTATTTTAAATACATAGTGACCTTAAAATACATATACATAAACATATTCTCTGAGCAATGCATATGCATATACATATACATATATGTATTCCAAAAATAATACATAATATGTATTTTTTACATATACATATACATATATGTATTCCACAGTAGATACAACAGTTAGAAGAAACCAAAAGGCTCCAAATTCAAGAAGAAACCAGAAAGACGGATATTCAACTTCATGAATAAACAAGAAGGCTGCAGATCCAAGAGAACATCGAGAAGGAACTGGAACTGGAGAGACTGGGAGCTGAAGACAAAGACAGTCAAAGAAGATTCGAGCTTCAGATGAAACAAGAAGAGGACAGCTATCAAGAAAAGCTGAATACCTCTGTTCAATTGACTACAACAAATGGTGCAAGCAGTACTAGAAAGCTTACCTCTTTGACGTTTTAAGTCCATATCAAGATCTGTTAGCCTGCAAGTTTTGAGATAGATCCGATGACGTGTTGGTGACATATTTAAGTTCAGATTTGACAGAAGACTAGCAGGCTAGCACGTGGGCAAACCAAATTGTGAGCAAATAATATTAGTTGTGCGAAAAATCATTTCATTTGGTAGAAAATTAACGGAATGGTTACCATTTGAAATTACTTGGAAAACGCAAAAAATGGCCTCATTTTTTTATGGCCAAGCCAACCCTTTGTTTGTTTGTTTGTTTGCAAGATTGCCTGGGTAGGGGTTTTCCCCTACCTGTAGGGGTTTTTGTCACTTGGTTGGTAGGGGGAATATTTTCAGGTAGGGGTTTTTTTAAATTTTGGTAGGGTGAAGTAGGGGTTTTTTACACTCAGTTACACAAATGATATTTTAGGTTTTCGTACCATACCACGTGAGTCTGCATCATAAATGTAAAAAAATAGTGGTTATTCTGGTCGCTTCATCAATAACACAACACATGTTAGGATTAAGCTGTAAATATGTCATTTTTGTTAATTTTTTAGAAAGTTCTTGATCCGTTCTACTTGTTCTGCACATTCCATTTTTAGTTGGAGTAGCTAGCAGGGTTGCCAGGTTTTTGGAACCCAATCCCCCTACTTCTCAGCAAGAAAACCCCTACTTCCCCCTACCATTTTCAAAAAACCCCTACCAAAAACCCCTACCCTAAAAAGGCAAAAAAAACAGTGGTGTTTTTAAGGTATTGAAGTTAAGAGCCGGTTTTTCTAAGTATCGACTCTTCCCGGACAAATCTCAACTTTTTGTCTCCGATTTGGCTAAAATTTTGTATTTTGGTTTAATTTGACCTAAAAAGATATTTTAACACCTTCCTGGCCATTTTTGATAGGGTCACTTTTTCGACCCAACCTCAGCTTTCCGCTTATAACTCGGGAACGAATCAACGTAGAAACTTGGGGATTGCAAATTTACAACCAGAAGAGCGTTCTCTTTCAAACGATGCCCTACTTGACCAGATTTCTGACAAAAATTTTTTTTCGAATCCTTTCTGGACCCTATTTGACCCCCCTACAACCCCCATTCCGATAATTTTATTTCATGGAAATGTAGCGCTATCTATTCGCTTTCGAACACACAAAAAAAATCGAGGAAAAAAATGGGGGCAAATTGAGTTTTTGGGCCTTGAAAGTTGAAAATCCGTGAAATTTTATATAAATGTGCCTCTCAGCATGCATACACTGCAAAGAGCAGAACATGGTCAATTGTGGACCAATGTCCAAGATTTCTGTCATACATATTACATAGTATCTCTTGCATACATTGCACAATTCTGGACTTGCTTAATGCTTTCTGACGCGAGTTAGCTTGCTTCTTGGTGTCATTTAAGAGTCAGTCTCTGATTCGGTCCAGTTTTGCCCCTTAGCCCTATGTCAAGTTGAAAATCGAACTTTTGTGCAGAGAGCTGTGCTTTGGTGCACTAATAGACATCCATGAGTTATGTTAAAACTTCAAAGGATTTATGGATTTCACGCTCCATTCCCAAGATATATGTCATCAAAAATAGGGCCACTAACTATGGAACCAAAACTTCCAACTCGGACTTCTTTCATACTACAAGAGTTGGGACTACAAAATTGGGGCTTTTAGATAACTTTTTGAGTAGATTAAAAAATTTTGGTCCAAAATAATTTTTGAGCAAAAAAATTTTTGACCACATTTGGCGGGCCCTAGCTCGTCTGGAACCCCTAGGCCGACTTTTTTATTTCATAAATTTGTAGCACTATCAATTTACTACAGTCTGGTGTAAACCATATATGGATATGGCCCATTGTTTGTGAGAAATTCGTGTCGAAATGCTCGAAAGCATGCAAAATTCTATAGTTTTGCGGCATACAAATCTCGGAATTAATGTCGGATTTCAAGCTTATTCATCAGAGTTGGGACCTCAAAATTGGAGCTTTCAGGTTTTAGAGTAGATTTAGAATTTTTGGTCCAAAATAATTTTTGAACAAATAATTTTCGACCACTAGCCGGCCCTAGCTCGTCTGCAACACCTCTAGGCTGTTTTTATTACATACACCAAACTGTAGCAAATTGATAGTGCTACAAATTTATGAAATAAAAAAGTCGGCCTAGGGGGTTCCAGACGAGCTAGGGCCCACCGAATGTGGTCAAAAAAAAATTTTGCTCAAAAAATATTTTGGACCAAAATTTTTTAATCTACTCTAAAAGTTATCTAAAAGCCCCAATTGTTTAGCCCCACCTCTTGTAGTATGAAAAAAGTCCCAGTTGGAAGTTTTGGTCCCACCCACAGTTAGTAGCCCTATATTTGATGGCATATATCTTGGGAATGGAGCATCAAATCCATAAACCCTTTGCAGATTTAACATAACTCATGGATGTCTATTAGTGCACCAAAGCACAGCTCTCTACACAAAAGTTCGATTTTCAACTTGACATCGGGCTAAGGACATATGACTGGACCGAATCAGAGACTGACTCTTAATGACACCAAGAAGCAAGCTAACTCGCGTCAGAAAGCATTAAGCAAGTCCAGAATTGTGCAATGTATGCAAGAGATACTATGTAATGTGTATGAAGAAATCTTGGACATCGGTCCACAATTGACCATGTTCTGCTCTTTGCAGTGTTTTGCTCTTTTCATGCTGAGAGGCAAATTTATATAAAATTTCACGGATTTTCAACTTTCAAGGCCCAAAAACTCAATTTGCCCCCCATTTTTTTCCTCGATTTTTTTTGTGTGTTCGAAAGCGAATAGATAGCGCTACATTTCCATGAAATAAAATTATCGGAATGGGGGTTGTAGGGGGGTCAAATCGGGTCCGGAAAGGATTCGAAAAAATTTTTTTGTCAGAAATCTGGTCAAGTAGGGTACCGTTTGAAAGAGAACGCTCTTCTGATTGTAAATATGCAATCCCCAAGTTTCTACGTTGATTTGTTCCCGAGTTATAAGCCGAAAGCTGAGGTTGGGTCGAAAAAGTGACCCTCTCAAAAATGGCCGGGAAGGTGATAAAATGTCTTTTTAGGTCAGATTAAACCAAAATACAAAATTTTAGCCAAATCGGAGACAAAAAGTTGAGATTTGTCCGGAGGTTAAGGAACAAAAGTCGATTCCTAGAAAAACTGGCTCTTAAATTCTTGTATAAAGTAGTAAGTGAGCTAAACGATAGCTAAACTAATACTATAACAGCCACAAACGCAAGACATATCAATGAACTGAATACTGAATATTCAGTTAAAATTTGTTTTTGAAAAGGTAACTGCGCGCTTTGAGCCCTCTTCAGTTCTTAAAAGTAAAGCAGAGAGAAGCAAGAAATATGGTAAATTTGGATTTTGAATGTTTTGCATTTCAGAAACAGACTTGGGGTCCTTTACGCTATGAAAACCAATTTTGGTGTATGGAAAACTTGAACCATAAAATGTCCTTTAGAGTTGGTACACTATGTGACACATCAGGGTTCGCGCCGATCTGGCATTCGAAAATCCGCAAATATTCCCTGACGAAAGCCAAAACTCTCTGTCTACGTTTTCACAAAATCCTCTCACTAATGTAAACTCTTGGTGAAAAGGGGCAGTGGCCCGAACAAGGCCAGAAAATTTCTAAAAATTAGAATTTGCCTTAAGAGCGCATTTAAAACATATGCTGGGCATAAATTTGACAGTTTTAGTCAGTGGCGTACCCAAGGTTTTCGCAAAGGGGGTGTAAAATTTTGAAGATTCCTGCTTGGCCCTCTGCCCAACCTGAGCGAGAAAATTTCGCTTCAAAATCAGCCTTGAAAAACGCGCTTAAAAAGCATTCTGAGCTGAGTTTAGAATAAACAGAAATTACAAGTTAGTTGTTTAAGTTTTCAGCCGACCAGAGCATGAATTTTTTGAAAATTTAGTCTTAAAAAGGCATTCAAAAGGTATTCTGAGCGAAAAATAGACAGTTTTAGCACATAATTAATTTACTTCTCTTATTTTTGTTTAATTTTTCCTTCCTACCTTCACAGCAAAGGGGCAGGGTGTACTGTTGCTATGGGTATTCGTATCTGAATTGGGTATGGGTATGGGTATGGGTAGGTATTCTTTAAAATACCCATACCCGGGTATGGGTATGGGTAGGTATTTTAAAAATACCCGGGTATCGGGTATAAATCGGGTATTTTTCATTAAAATCGCGAAATTCCTTAAAAATGCCAAATTTCAATTGGTTTTGCAAAAACAGGTTTTATACCGCTTTTTGGACAACTATTATGTCTCAGTGTAGCTGATGTAGTAGTAACTGTTATAGTTTTGCTTCACAGGAACACTTGTGAATTTTCGAATCCTTTTGTAGATTAACATTGGCAAGAGAATCTAATCAGCTTTCTAGAATTTCTAATAGTTCTTCCTGATTCTGGGTCACCCACCAAAGTTGTATAAAAATTTTAGCTTGCTGGGATGTTAAGACCAAGTGCATTGAAACGTTGTAACCTTCTAAATAAAGTCCAACAAATAAACTACATTCACTAGCTTAACAATGGTATTTACAGGGTTCGGGCGGCTTTTGGATAGCAAAATTCCCTGAGCTTTCCATGACTTCTCCTAGACCATTGACAAACCAGTGTGAGGAAGCTCCAGCCAGTGTGAAAAAATTCCCGAAAATTTTGCTTTGTAAAACGTATTTAAACGGTATTCAGAGTACAAATTTCTGGTTTAAGTAGTAGTAAAAAGTGAGAAGACCGATTTTCAAAAAGGGTGGTATGTAAAGACCTGACAGGCCCATGTGGCGGCGAGATGTTCCTAGGGCTATCAAATTTTACCCCGACCAGACACCAAATTCTGACTTTTCCTTGATTCCCTGACTTTTCCATGACTCCCTGGCTTTCCAGGTCTCGTACGAACCCTGATTTATCCTCAAAGGGAGCACCAAAATGGAAGTCCGATTTCTATTAGAAGTAAGCGAGAGGCAAGAAACTTAACTGTATGCACGCAAAAGTCTTTTTTATACAATGTACGTACGTAAAAAGTCAGCTTCAGTTAAATACCATGTTTTATGCATGTCATGTATACAGTTTACACTGCGAAGTTTGCGCTGAGAGATGAGGTGCGTAACAAAACAACCCAGAGCATTCCTTTCTGAGCCCGCAAACGTTTTTCAGTAAGATGTTTTCATAGTCTTTTATGAATAAATTTAAAAGCGCCAAAATACTTAATTATACAATTCTTGAAACAAATTGGGTGGATAACTAACATTTCGAAACAGTAAAGTGACTGCATGATGCAAGACAAACTTTATTTCTATTTAACACTTCCCTAAGAGAGTTTTTACAGGAATTAACGCGTGTGTTTGCGCGATTTTTTTCTAAAAAATACCCATTCAAATACCCGGTATTTTTAAAAAAATCGGGTATACCCGGGTATGGGTATTTCAAAAAGTACCCGGGTATGGGTATACCCAATTTCAGGTAGTTTTGCTAAAAAATACCCAGTTTCGGGTATGGGTATGGGTATACCCGATCAACAGTAGCAGGGTGTACACACCCTACACCCCCTAGTACGGCCACTGGATTTAGTACATATGTAGTTGTTGTAAGACAGAGGCCTGGTTGGGCCGACGCCCAAACCAGGGCAAGAAAATTTGTAAAAATTAGCCCTCAAGAACCCATTGAAAACAAGCCAATCCTAGCACGCATTATTGGAGTGCCCAGGATTTTACTATTCATTGTAATTTTATATACCCAGATTGTGGTGGTATGGTGTAAAAAGTTGTTCAAATAACTAAAATTTCATCTGTGTAACTGAATGCAAAAACCCCTACTTCACCCTACCAAAATTTAAAAAACCCCTACCAAATCCCCCTACCCCCTACCTGAAAAATTTCCCCCTACCGAAAGAAAAAAACCCCTACAGGTAGGGGGAACCTTGGTAGCTAGCCAAGTAAGTAAAATAAGGAAGCTTTGTTGAACAGAGCCCTCCAAGTTTATCCAGTAGTGGTCGGACAGAGAGGCCGATGGTCAGATTGTCATTTATGTTTAGAGGCCGTCCATAAACGACGTCGTCCCTAAATCTCGATTTTTCGGACCCCGCTGAGGCGATGTCGTTTTCCGTTCACCCCTCCCCCCCGACAAGAAATGCAGTACATACAGTACTGTCACACTGCATTATCAATTGAATAAATCCCTACTAACCACTCAAAGAAGCTTTTCTATGCATAGAAACCTTTGCCATAATGTATGTACCTAAATCGAAAATGACTCAACCACAGTTCTCTAAAATTCCGAAAAAAAGTTGCTAACCCCGTCCCCCTCTTGGTGCGTGTCTGTCGTCGCAGTATACCCGACCCCATGTCTCCCTCTGCAATAACGTCGTTGATGGACGCCCCCTTGTTAGAAAGCCTGAAATTTCTAATAACTACGACTTGTGCGTAACAATATTGACAGAATTTCGGCCCTGGTTCAGTACCTAGCATTCCATTACTTTCAGAGTTTTGGCCTGAAAAACCTGTGTCCGTCTTTTTGTGAACATATGTACATATACAGCTGTGTACAGTTTTAACAATGACCCCAGTAATTTTTTACTCAGATTTTTTAATGCACCCAAATTGGTTTTCACGGCGTAAAAGGATCCCAAGTCTATTTCAGAAATGCAAAAGATTCAAAGTCTCAGATTTACCTTGATTTTTTGCTTCTCTGCCATTTTTATGAATTGAAGAGGGTTTTGCAGTTTACTTTTTGAAATCAAATTCTGAATGTATTTTATGCATTCAGTCCCTTGATATTCCTTGTTTATAGTCTGTTACTGTATTAGTTAGGTATTGTTTAGCTACTACACTTGCAATTTTGAACAAGAATATAACGTAAATGCCTTAAAAACAGCACAGTTTTTACAGTTCTTAGGGTAGGGGTTTTTGGTAGGGGTTTTTGAAAATGGTAGGGGGATTTTATCTGAAAAGTAGGGGGATAGGGTCTGAAAAACCTGGCAACCCTGCTTGTTTGTTCGTTCGTTTTTGAGTTCCACTGTCCTTCCGAACAGCTCAGCACACCCCTCGCTCTTTTGAGAACCCTTCAATTTCTATATAATTGCAAACCGTATATAAGCTATTTGCAGGGTTAACGCAACTGCATATTTCGAAATTACTTCTGCAAATGAAAGCCAAAGAAGAGAAGTGCGAGTGAGGCGTGAAGTGGACAGGTTCCACACCTCGCTGCTATCACTGCTTAGAGAAGGTTTAGACAACGGTCAGCCATTTAACGTCACAGAGTATTTGGCACACCTCTTGATATCATGGACAGTGCTCGAAATTGAATCAGTCAGAGCTGAACTGAATCGCAGCTCCATATGGCCAGTTTGCTTCTTTAATAACTGGCAGTACGACCGCACTGCTCCCTTCACAATTGCCGGTTATGGAAGCAAAAAAGGTGAAGCCTCTGCTTTAGGTAGCTGACTGCCACAAACCATAATCCTAATGACCATTAAGAGTCAGTCTCTGAACCGATCGAGTCTTGGCCCTTTGCCCTATTCAGACCCAAAATTGAAAGTTGGGCGTAGAGGGCTGAAAGTTGTAGTGATGTAAAAAATTAATTTAATTGTAATTGAAATTCGAATAATTGGCCCGTTTTAATTTCAATTCAATTAATTTAATTTAATTGAAATTCAAAAATTGGGCCATAATTTAATTGTAATTTAATTGAAATTCGCCTGGAATTTCAATTATATTTTCAATTATTTTCTGTGGTGAATGTAAGGAAATGTGTAAGTATTAGAGGCGCTAATGACCTCAAACAAAAACCTAATTAGGATTTGTCACCTCTTTATACTGACATCACAATCTTTTGTAATATTTTATGGCCTGCTTTTTATTTTGTAGTTCATAATACTAATAGTCAAAACAGTGATTTTTGATTGTATGGTGGGTTTACACCCCTTTTTTAGCGAAGGTACCTAGTATGTCTCAAAAATGCTGAAAACCATTAGATTATGTACTGATATATAATAAATAATGACCTAACCGTAAATTTCCCCCAGAATGCCATTATATGCGATTTTAAAAGGCAACTTTTTAAAATTTTCTCGCCTGTTTGGCAGCAGGCTATTAACCAGGTGTCTCTAAGCTTTTACATGGACATTTTCCGAAGTTCTGGGTCACTGTCACTGTTTTTTAACAGCAAAAACACAACAATTTTCAAAAAAATTGAAAAAATAATTGAGAAAAATTGCATAATTGAAATTTTCCGAGGTTCCATAATTTAATTGAAAATATAATTGTAATTGAAAATATTGGAAAACTATTTCAATTAATTTAATTTAATTTAATTGAAATTAAAAACTGAGCCCATAATTTAATTGTAATTGAATTGAAATTCAAATTCCATAATTTTACATCACTAGAAAGTTGGAACACTAAAACATATTGACAAGTTATCAATGACCTGCAAAGAATTTCCAGATTCGACGCTCCACGCTCTAGATATGGCCTTCTAAAAATCGGCCCGCTTAACTATGGGACCAAAATTTCGAAATCGAATTTCTGACTTGCTGATCGGAATTCAGACCTAACAAACGGGGTTTTTGCGTAACTTTTTGAGTAGTTTAAGAATGTTTTACTAAATTTCATTTTTGGAAAAAAAATTTTTTTTCGCCCCCCTATCGGGGGGCATAACTCGTCTGGAACCCCCCTAGACCGTTCTTTTTATTTCAGATTATTGTAGCGCTATATCTTAGCTACACGCCGGTGTAAAACATTACCGGCTACCGGACGGCAAACACTGAAATATTTGCGTTCAAAAATTAAAAATGCCACATTTTGCATGTTTCACTGGGGTACATAAATTTCCAACTCAAAGTTCTAGCTTACTAATTGGACTTGAATTCTAAAAATTGATGTCTAAGCTGTACTTTTTGAGTAGTTTAAGAATCTTTCATTGAATTTCATTTTTGGAAAAAAATTTTTTTTCGCCCACCCCCCTATCGGGGGGCATAACTCGTCTGGAACCCCTCTAGACCGTTCTTTTTATTTCAGATTATTGTAGCGCTATATCTTAGCTACACGCCGGTGTAAAACATTACGGGCTGCCAGACGGCAAACACTGAAATATTTGCGTTCAAAAATTAAAAATGCCACATTTTGCATGTTTCACTGTGCCCAAAAATTTTCAACTCCATGTTCCAGCTTACTAATTGGAGTTGAATGCTAAAAATTGATGTCTAAGCTGTACTTTTTGAGTAGTTTAAGAATCTTTCATTGAATTTCATTTTTGGAAAAAAATTTTTTTTCGCCCCCCTATCGGGGGGCATAACTCGTCTGGAACCCCCCTAGACCGTTCTTTTTATTTCAGATTATTGTAGCGCTATATCTTCGCTACACGCCGGTGTAAAACAACATGGGCTGCCGGACGGCAAACACTGAAATATTTGCGTTCAAAGATTAAAAATGCCACATTTTGAAAATTTTTGGGCACTGTGAAACATGCAAAATGTGGCATTTTTCATCTTTGAACGCAAGTATTTCAGTGTTTGCCGTCCGGTAGCCGGTAATGTTTTACACCGGCGTGTAGCTAAGATATAGCGCTACAATAATCTGAAATAAAAAGAACGGTCTAGGGGGGTTCCAGACGAGTTATGCCCCCGATAGGGGGGCGAAAAAAATTATTTTTTCCAAAAATGAAATTTAGTAAAAGATTCTTAAACTACTCAAAAAGTTACGCAAAAACCCCGTTTGTTAGGTCTGAATTCCGATCAGCAAGTCAGAAATTCGATTTCGAAATTTTGGTCCCATAGTTAAGCGGGCCGATTTTTAGAAGGCCATATCTCGAGCGTGGAGCGTCGAATCTGGAAATTCTTTGCGGTGGTTACATAACCTATCAAGACATATTAGTCCTCCAACTTTGAGCCCTCCACGCCAAAGTTTCATTTTTGGGTCTGAATACTGAAACTCGATCGGTTCAGAGACTGGCTCTTAAATTCGCAGGAACATCTGTATCGGCTGAAATTCGCGATGACTCATGCGAATCGACACAAAATCGCAAAAAAAGTTGGTCCTGCAAAACTCACATGCCTTTTTCTCAAGATAATTATCGCAATATAGCGCTTTTCTATGCCTCAACATTTGTCATCTGCAAATTCGTCAAATTTCGAATTTGTCTCAAATTCAGATTTGAATCTGAAATTCAGATTTGAATAAAAACCGCTGCAAGAAAAAATTTATGCTAAGACGGCAATAGCACGACCAGATGCGATTATTTACGCAAAAACCGCACTTAATTTCATGAAGGATTGGAGAAATGCGAGTTCAAAACAGTCGCGTGGGTTCCGCGGGTTTCGCGCAGTTTAGTGTTCTGTATTGGTCGCACGTTTGAATGCCGGCTGAGTTTCTGTGGCGCGAGTTACGATGATTGAACCTACTTGGTTGTTTAGAATCTACTGAAAAGGTGTGAATATCCGTAACACAGCTAAATTAATGCGAAAAAGTATGATTGCACGTGTTGCTTAAAATATAAGACTGAAATGGCAAAAATTGAAGGTTACAGAAACTTCAAAATCGTTTGTGGGGTTAACAGCAAAGAGCAGAGAGCCAATCCTTGTATCATTCGAAAGCCACGAAAATGCCAATTTCCAGTATGTAGTTAAGAAAGAGTCAAATTTGTGGGGACTGCATACTGTTGCATGCGTATACGCATTACGCACATCATTACGCCAAGTAGGCATTGCATTTCAGAATGCGTACACGCATACAGTATGCATACGCATACGCATATGAATTTCATTCTGCAATATTATTACGCATTCCACCAAAAAGTTTGCATATTTGGGTCCGAAAAATAACTGCCTTTTCGAATGTCTTGCAAAGAATTTACAGTAGTTCAAGTTGTTACCAAATGGTCATTCTTCATGTTTTCAGTGTGATGTGAGGGCACCAGAAATTTTCTGAGACAATTTAAAGCTATAACTAAGTTGCGCTGATTTTAATTCCAGTTGAAGAAAATTTGAATCAAGTCTCCTTTAGGCAGAGAACCGACATTGAAAAACAACGAACTCAGTGTTGAGATGAAAGTGTCCTTTAACGGGCGAATTATGATTAAAAGTGTTGTCAGTCTGGACTTGTGGCTCCAACAGTTCTGTCAGATTGTCAGCTCTTGTGGTTTTGTCTGGCCATCTATCTCTCCAGGGTAAAACCTCAGAGTGCAGGTTGTCAGTCTGGACTTGTGGCTCCAACAGTTCTGTCAGGTTGTCAGTTCTTGTGGTTTTGTCTGGCCATCTATCTCTCCAGGTCAAACCTCAGAGTGCAGGTTGTCAGTCTGGACTTGTGGCTCCAACAGTTCTGTCAGATTGTCAGCTCTTGTGGTTTTGTCTGGCCATCTATCTCTCCAGGTCAAACCTCAGAGTGCAGGTTGTCAGTCTGGACTTGTGGCTCCAACAGTTCTGTCAGATTGTCAGCTCTTGTGGTTTTGTCTGGCCATCTATCTCTCCAGGTCAAACCTCAGAGTGCAGATTGTCAGTCTGGACTTGTGGCTCCAACAGTTCTGTCAGGTTGTCAGTTCTTGTGGTTTTGTCTGGCCATCTATCTCTCCAGGTCAAACCTCAGAGTGCAGGTTGTCAGTCTGGACTTGTGGCTCCAACAGTTCTGTCAGATTGTCAGCTCTTGTGGTTTTGTCTGGCCATCTATCTCTCCAGGTCAAACCTCAGAGTGCAGGTTGTCAGTCTGGACTTGTGGCTCCAACAGTTCTGTCAGGTTGTCAGCTCTTGTGGTTTTGTCTGGCCATCTATCTCTCCAGGTCAAACCTCAGAGTGCAGGTTGTCAGTCTGGACTTGTGGCTCCAACAGTTCTGTCAGATTGTCAGCTCTTGTGGTTTTGTCTGGCCATCTATCTCTCCAGGTCAAACCTCAGAGTGCAGATTGTCAGTCTGGACTTGTGGCTCCAACAGTTCTGTCAGATTGTCAGCTGTTGTGGTTTTGTCTGGCCATCTATCTCTCCAGGTCAAACCTCAGAGTGCAGGTTGTCAGTCTGGACTTGTGGCTCCAACAGTTCTGTCAGGTTATCAGCTCTTGTGGTTTTGTCTGGCCATCTATCTCTCCAGGTCAAACCTCAGAGTGCAGGTTGTCAGTTTGGACTTGTGGCTCCAACAGTTCTGTGAGGTTGTCAGCTGTTGTGGTTTTGTCTGGCCATCTATCTCTCCAGGTCAAACCTCAGAGTGCAGGTTGTCAGTCTGGACTTGTGGCTCCAACAGTTCTGTGAGGTTGTCAGCTCTTGTGGTTTTGTCTGGCCATCTATCTCTCCAGGTCAAACCTCAGAGTGCAGGTTGTCAGTCTGGACTTGTGGCTCCAACAGTTCTGTCAGATTGTCAGCTCTTGTGGTTTTGTCTGGCCATCTATCTCTCCAGGTCAAACCTCAGAGTGCAGATTGTCAGTCTGGACTTGTGGCTCCAACAGTTCTGTCAGATTGTCAGCTGTTGTGGTTTTGTCTGGCCATCTATCTCTCCAGGTCAAACCTCAGAGTGCAGGTTGTCAGTCTGGACTTGTGGCTCCAACAGTTCTGTCAGATTGTCAGCTGTTGTGGTTTTGTCTGGCCATCTATCTCTCCAGGTCAAACCTCAGAGTGCAGATTGTCAGTCTGGACTTGTGGCTCCAACAGTTCTGTCAGATTGTCAGCTCTTGTGGTTTTGTCTGGCCATCTATCTCTCCAGGTCAAACCTCAGAGTGCAGATTGTCAGTCTGGACTTGTGGCTCCAACAGTTCTGTCAGGTTGTCAGCTGTTGTGGTTTTGTCTGGCCATCTATCTCTCCAGGTCAAACCTCAGAGTGCAGGTTGTCAGTCTGGACTTGTGGCTCCAACAGTTCTGTCAGATTGTCAGCTCTTGTGGTTTTGTCTGGCCATCTATCTCTCCAGGTCAAACCTCAGAGTGCAGGTTGTCAGTCTGGACTTGTGGCTCCAACAGTTCTGTCAGATTGTCAGCTCTTGTGGTTTTGTCTGGCCATCTATCTCTCCAGGTCAAACCTCAGAGTGCAGATTGTCAGTCTGGACTTGTGGCTCCAACAGTTCTGTCAGGTTGTCAGCTGTTGTGGTTTTGTCTGGCCATCTATCTCTCCAGGTCAAACCTCAGAGTGCAGGTTGTCAGTCTGGACTTGTGGCTCCAACAGTTCTGTCAGATTGTCAGCTCTTGTGGTTTTGTCTGGCCATCTATCTCTCCAGGTCAAACCTCAGAGTGCAGGTTGTCAGTCTGGACTTGTGGCTCCAACAGTTCTGTCAGATTGTCAGCTCTTGTGGTTTTGTCTGGCCATCTATCTCTCCAGGTCAAACCTCAGAGTGCAGATTGTCAGTCTGGACTTGTGGCTCCAACAGTTCTGTCAGGTTGTCAGCTGTTGTGGTTTTGTCTGGCCATCTATCTCTCCAGGTCAAACCTCAGAGTGCAGGTTGTCAGTCTGGACTTGTGGCTCCAACAGTTCTGTCAGGTTGTCAGCTCTTGTGGTTTTGTCTGGCCATCTATCTCTCCAGGTCAAACCTCAGAGTGCAGATTGTCAGTCTGGACTTGTGGCTCCAACAGTTCTGTCAGATTGTCAGCTCTTGTGGTTTTGTCTGGCCATCTATCTCTCCAGGTCAAACCTCAGAGTGCAGGTTGTCAGTCTGGACTTGTGGCTCCAACAGTTCTGTCAGATTGTCAGCTCTTGTGGTTTTGTCTGGCCATCTATCTCTCCAGGTCAAACCTCAGAGTGCAGATTGTCAGTCTGGACTTGTGGCTCCAACAGTTCTGTCAGGTTGTCAGCTGTTGTGGTTTTGTCTGGCCATCTATCTCTCCAGGTCAAACCTCAGAGTGCAGGTTGTCAGTCTGGACTTGTGGCTCCAACAGTTCTGTCAGATTGTCAGCTGTTGTGGTTTTGTCTGGCCATCTATCTCTCCAGGTCAAACCTCAGAGTGCAGGTTGTCAGTCTGGACTTGTGGCTCCAACAGTTCTGTCAGATTGTCAGCTCTTGTGGTTTTGTCTGGCCATCTATCTCTCCAGGTCAAACCTCAGAGTGCAGATTGTCAGTCTGGACTTGTGGCTCCAACAGTTCTGTCAGGTTGTCAGCTGTTGTGGTTTTGTCTGGCCATCTATCTCTCCAGGTCAAACCTCAGAGTGCAGGTTGTCAGTCTGGACTTGTGGCTCCAACAGTTCTGTCAGGTTGTCAGCTCTTGTGGTTTTGTCTGGCCATCTATCTCTCCAGGTCAAACCTCAGAGTGCAGATTGTCAGTCTGGACTTGTGGCTCCAACAGTTCTGTCAGGTTGTCAGCTCTTGTGGTTTTGTCTGGCCATCTATCTCTCCAGGACAAACCTCTGAGAATCCATCTCTCTCTCTACCTTTTTTATTTCATAAATTGGCTACATTTTGTTGTATACCAAGGGCAGCGCGTTGAAGGGCTCTTATGAGTATGCGTGTCCTCTTCTGTCTGGTGCAGAATAAAGTTGAACAACAACAACAATGCCAATCATTAGGCCTGTTTAAAAGGTGAAAATCGCAAGATTTTCACATTTTACTGTGAACCAAAACTTATTTTACTGTGGTGTTGCTAGCTGTTGCCATGGGTGCCAGTACTGTATTGCATGTGGTACCACTACCATATAAAGTATAGAATCTGAAGCGAGTTGTTACCATAAATGGCATTGAGTGCCTGACTGTAATATTTGTCGCTAACATTTATTGCGCTTTGCAGGTAGTGGCCGAGGAGGAGTAGATAAACTGATGGCAGGGAAGACCAACTGGATAAGTTGCAACCAAACAGCAGTTATCGATTACTACTAGAGTGCGAACAATACCTAAAAAACCCAATACCCCAATACCCAATACCCAATACCCAATACCAATACCTGAGACCCCCAATACCCCAATACCCAATACCCAATACCCAATATTTGCGTAGCTGGGCCCAAAATTGCAATTTCACTGGACAGGTACATTCCACTTGCGTACGCAAGATTTTTTGCACTGCACTAAAAATTCTTAAGAGCCCTGGTTGGGCCGCTGCCCAAGCAGGGCAAGAAAATTTTGAAAAATTAGCTTTTCAGAAAGCATTTAGAAGTCATTTTGGGCGTAAATTTTGCAGAATTAACAGTTTTGGTACTTAATATTTCGTAATTCAGTCGTGTTTCTTCTGGCGAATTTTTTCCTAATTCGGCCGGAATTTGTGTGCATCACCGCAATAGCCATGGGTACGGTACTGGTACATTATGGTGACATTAGAAATGTCACCATTTTTATTTTAGATTTTCAGGTGAGGGGGCTCCGAAAAATCGGGATTTTGGAACGACATCGTTTATGGACGGCTCCTTAACGCGAAAACAGCTTCCTCAACGGAATCATCGACTAACTTTTTCAATTTTTTGAATCAATTTTCCAGGTCAACATCGATTTTTCCATATTATTACCTGTCCCAATTAGTATTGGGTATTGGGGGGTAAAAACTCCAATACCCAATACCCAATACCCAATACCTGGAAAACACCCCAATACACCCAATACCCAATACCCAATACCAGTTCGCACTCTAATTACTACCACCGCCTTCTCATGTGTTTCCTACCTGTGATAACCGGTCCTGTAAGAAGACATTTTGTCAGTTCAATTACATACTTAATTCAGATTTAGGGCGATAGTGGCTCAGCAGTGGTGCAGAGAGTTAATGGACGATGGAGCCTGATGGCGTTGACGCAAGGCAGCTGTGAGGTGCCTCCCACCAAGTGGTACCAGAAAGCTCTGTGTCGGCTACACATCAACATTAAATATGCTACATACGCTACTGACTTCACTGACCAACTGTATGATCAGATATCTCAGCTGCTCGCTCCTTAAGGCCGATCTATACCTCTGCCAGTCCGATATGGCACTGGCACTGACACCTGCGATTTAGATTTTTGCAGAGTACTACATACACAAAAGTCTAAATCGCTTGATTAAGTTAAGTGCCAGTGCCATTGGACTGGCAGAGGTATAAATCGGCCTTTAATCCTTTGGTACAATCTTATTCTGAGTAAAAGCATGAAAAAAGCAAGCTCCGCTCCAACCAACCATTCTAATCAGCCGAGTGGCTGTCTCCCGCTTCGGCAAAGCCTTGGTTTGAGCCTGGTTGGCCACATCTAGTGAGCCAAATTAAATGAAAGGTGAACAAGTCAGCATGTGCAATGCCCAGGTGGGAATCGATCCCAGCACCTTTGGATTGTTGGTCCAATACTCTAACCACTAAGCTACATGCCGGTGCCTGCACCAACACCTTAAGCTCAGGATTTGAGAAAGCTAGCCAGTCATGATGAGCCGGGACAGCCAGAAGCATCAAACAAAGCAAAGCCGGTCTCCAACCATCCTGCTGTAGGCTGCATTCTGTGGCTTCCAGGTGCAACGGCAGATCCATTTGGTTTCCATTTACCTACTGGCTGTCACCAGCTTTCGGTGGCTTGGGCTAAGCTTCATGCCAACGATCGACTCTTTGAGATGAGGACTTGTCCTGCCTAGTGGATGAACTTGCATCCACTGGGCCAGTGCACAGGGTACAGTGGCCTTGCCGCATAAACCACTACACCAATTGTGCCGACCCCACAAGGCACCCATGGCCCATGCGTAGCGCACAAGTAGAGTGAACATAGTCCCAGTCATGCAGTGATTTGACGCCAGGTACCCAAGGTGCAATAAAGCGTAAAAGTTGAACAAACAGTGCTTGGCATAACAGTTAGAAAACATGTCAGGCTATGTATGCCTACTACACTGCGGATTGTGCGTGATCTTTGTTGCTTTGACATTTGCCATTGACACAGCTGTTGTGCGCGATCCGATACCAGTGCAGGTGGTGAATGGATTTCTTGTGGTTGACTGGCCCATACTTGGCACAAACAACGTTACCTTAGCAGCCAGACATCACTTGTCAATCACTAGCCGATTCAGCTGGTTCACAGGTGCACACACAACTTATACTAAAGTAAACTTGAAAAGTACAGCAAATGCGTACAACAAACAGTACACAGGTGTTTGGATCAATGAGCAACGCAGAAAATGTGCCAGAATCAGATATATTGACAGTGACAAACGATGCCGCTCTGAGAAGGACTGTGATGCAGCAAGGGAGGGCGAGAAGGAAAAGATGCCAAATTGGTCGGTGGCCCCTGGAGCTGGAGTCAGGCCTTGGCACTGTTTCCTTCACGAATCCAGCGTTTCAGTCGAACAAAGCCTGTATTATTGCGATAAGAATCTTCCGATGTGAAGGCACCAATCCAGGAGTTAGTCCGCCTTTTCCGTTTGGCTCTGTCATTGCCTTGCCTAGGGGAGTTTTTCAGCCAGAAAGTTGGTTACTTCCTTAGACTATAGAGATGAGTGAAATATTTTGAATTTTTAGCTGATTGCTTCACAGAAGGATTGTGGAATCTGTTTGGGGAAGAAAAATTTGCCATTAACATCAGTTCATCTAATGGAGTGTCAGAGATTCAGTTTGGAAGAGCTGTCAGAACACCACCCGGGACGGCGCTTAAAGTCTTGATTGTTGAATGGGAACTGGTATGGAGATTATTTCCTTTGATACAATCTTCCTATTTCAGTACATTTAATTTTAGATCGTGGAGGAACATCTTGATTTTTGGGTCTTCAAAGCTACATCTATTCAAGTAAGACAATGGGTTACAAAAGGAAATGTTTCTGTTGTCAAAATAGGTCATCTGTTTTCTTTTAACTGTTGACCTTCAGTCGCCCAATGTTTATTCCTCCCAATTGTCATGCAAGTTAACGCTATCTGACCATTATTACAGCTGGTCTTTTCCGACCGAGTGGTTGTTCCAGTTGTCACGTACTTACCCTTATAGGTCCTTGTCAAAGGCGGGCCGGCGTGTCGTTTTCTTGGGAACCAAATAAATTTTTATTCAGCAGACTCCAAGATGGAGCGACAGAGGAGAAGAGTGAATACTCAGACTGAATGAGCAACTAACTGTACGACTGACCAAGCAACTGACTACTCTGTTCAACCAACGGGTTATATAGAGGGCTAGTACCGGGCCCATGAGGCATATTTTCCGGTCCAAGTGCAAAGTAATCGCCTTGCACTGGGGTCTCTATTCAACTCAGTTGACAGGAACAGTGACAGCCAATTAATGAACAAAAAGAAATTTAGAACGCGCGCGCGGGCGTACATGATCCTATTAGTTTGACGAGTGGTGGGTTTGACAGGTAGTACAATTTAAAAGATTTGTGCGCGTGACAAGAAAGAGAGGCCGCTGACGTCGGCAACTAAACGTTTTAATAGAAAGTTGTTACAACACAACTAAGAAAGAAATCACAACTAAATCACAGAGGATAGCCTGAAAGCTGAAAAGAGAAAGTTCGTCACACCTCCCAACGATGAAGAAGTGGCGTCCCGACACTTAAGCAAGGATAGAAGCACCCAGTTTTACAGTTAGTAAAAGCGCAAGCGTAAAGCAACAGTTTTACAACAAGTCAGGAGGGGACTGATTAAAATTAGGATAAACTAAAGATAGCAGTACAAAGAAAAGCACACACAATTATCCATTACCTAACTTACACTCGACTTAGCAACCACTCATGCAAACGCAGATACAAATACAGACATAAATCCTGCCACCCTTCATGACTATAGAGGACAGATAACAACATTAGCAAAATCAACACAACAATCCCACAACCCTAATCATTTACCAGAAGATCCAACCATGAGTTGAGGGCTCCAACTGATGAACCAGGAGTAGGAATGGCCGAACCACTGGCAGACACATGAGCTGGGCTATGCAGTCTCCTACATACAGTGTAGTTGGGCAGTTGGTTAGGTTGATGAAGACGGCCTTCACAGTTCCGCGGTAGTCCTCATCAATTAGGCCACCCAACACGTGTACTCCTTTAATGGCCAGCGAGGTTCGATCCTTCAGCATGCCGCAGCAGCCCATGGGTAAGTGAACTGCCAACTGAGTGTCTATGGTGCATGGGGTATGTGGTTGCAGCAGAACAGTGTTTGGGGTTGGCATATCGATGCCCGCTGCCCCAGGCGAACCATACTTGGGCGGTTGCTTCCAACCTGCTTGAAGGTGATAAGGCATCACTGGGTAGCCAGAAGGGCAGTCACCAATTTCGTGCCGTTTGGATGTGATGATCGGCATTGTAGCATTGATATCGGCGTTGTTGTTTAGAGAACCGGGCTGATGACTTTCTAGAGTGGACAGTCTCAGTGGTGTACTAAGTTCAGGTACCTTTATCAGTCCAGAAGTCATGTGTTCAGTTTCAGCAGTAGACACTGACTCAGTAGGAGTCAGGAGAGGCGAAGATTGGGTAGAGGTGTAGGCAGAGTTAGGCGCAGGTAATGGTGAGCTTTTCGCTTCAGCCAAACTCTGGTGAGTGGCAAGCCTGCGCTGGCACACAATTTCTAGCTCCTCTGTGAATGTTAAAGTTTTTCGTTGATTAAGAGGCAAGGGTACAACACCCTTGGCTTTCAGAACAGGGGATGGGCAGCCATACTGAGTCAAGGTTTTGGGAGGACTCAGGCTGACAACAGATTCAGCGTTGGAGGATACAGTATACAACAAGGGGTTTGACAGAGGTGGTTCTTGAACAGGCAGACCATGGATTGCAGTAGGAGATTCAGTATCTTGGTGTACAGAATCAGTAGTTACTGTCTCAGCTAGGTGTGGATCAGGTTGGTGGTTCTGGCCATTTTTCTGATCAGGGTTGCAGTCCAAATGGGGGTGATGAATGCTGATTCTCCGAGTGGGATCGCGGTTCTGTTTCGTTTTCTTCCAAGGTAGTGTTTTGCTATTAAACTCAAAATCGCCTAACACTGGGGCTACAAACATTGCAAAATTTGCTTGGCGGGGACGTAGGTTATATGGGTGAGCAACTGGATTAGTTTCATGCAGTTCGGAATCCTTGTTGGGTTCCATGGAATCGTCTTCCCCCGTTTCCTCCACCAGAGGGGAAGAGGACTCCATATCAGTAGGAGTGAATTCAGGCACAAAAGGTGCTGCAGTTGGTTTTACATCTTTTAAATTTACTTTTAGTGTTTTCGTTGGAGAGATGCGAAGGGTGACGTTAGTGTCAGTGACTTCCACTACACGGAACGGTCCAATCCAGTGGTACTTGTTTAATTTCTTGGTCGTTCCAATGGGGGTTGTTGGGGTATGACGTCGTACCCAGTCACCGACTTGAATCTCTGTTGGTTTGGCTTTCTTATTGCGCCGGCAGACCTGTTTTTCCTGATCTTTACATATATTAATACGTAATTGCCAGGCATCCTGTAAATGAAACTTAAGATCTGTAATATAATCTACTTGATCAACATATAGCCGGTTGGGGGTTTTCCATACAATATCTATGGGGAGATTTGGGTCCCGACCATACATTAGGAAGAAAGGGGTTTCTTTGGTAGTTTCTTGCCTACTAGTACGATATGCAAACAGCACAAGTGGTAAAAATTGGTCCCAGTTAAAAGATTCATGGTTGACCATAGTTTTGAAAGGTTTCCCATAAAGATAGTATAGAAAATGTCTGACAGCTGATGCTAAAACTAGGGCTTCTTGCTTCAAACTCTGGCAATCTACAAACACAGTTTGATCGGTAGGACTATAATTTGCTGGTATACGGGCTAACTGTTGTTGTGGTACCTCAGCCTTGAACGAGTTTGGGATTGGTTCAGTATCTAGAGTATGCGCGATTGATATAACATTGGTGACTGGCAGGTTTTCAACAGCTAAAAGAGCTTGCTTGCTTCTTTTCAATAATGGCACATGTTGAGGTTGGGGATTAATGTGCAGGTGCTGTTCCTGTTTAGTTGGTTGGCAACCAAATTTGCCAGGGCTTGAAAATACTCTGTCGTTTTGTGGATGGGGTGGAAAGATCGGCAACTCTTGGCATGTTTCATCATCATCATGCTCATCTGACACATCTGAATTTTGTTCCACTTGTTTGACACTTTGCATCACATTTCTTGGTTCTTCTTCACACAGTGAAAAGCTTTCTTGACTTTGTTGGCAATGTGTCACTTTGACAGTCTTGTGAAATGCTTCATTGGTCACTGGGTCAGGGGTCTTTAAATCAGCTACACACCTGCATTCTTGGCCTTGTGCAACTTCAGGTGGGCTACAATGTTTTGAAAAGCTTGGATGACTGATTGGTTCCATCACGACATTGTATGGCAACTTGTCCTCATACACAGCACAAAGAGATTTGTCAACCAAGTTTCCAGAATCCTCTTCTGACCGAGTTGTAGAATGTAGTTCGGTAGGCCTATGGGACGTGAGAATACTGGGGGTTATTGGTGTATCAGTTGCAGAAAGGTGTCTCAAACCTTGAGGTTGAACAGTTTCTTCACCTTCAGTATGAGCTTTTGTCACAACTGCACACACCGTGTCTACAGTATGCAACACTTTTGAGGTTTGAGGAAACGCTGGGGATTCAACTTGGCTGTTGAACAGACTACTCAAGTACAGTGAGTCCAAATCATCATCTTCACGTTTTCTTCCTATTTCTTGCCAGTGAACAGAGTCATCCATTTCCTCATCTGTATCTGCAGTTTCCTGTTCAATCACTCCTGATTTCCTGGCAAGGTTTGCAGAAAATTGACTGGAAGTTTCCTTTATCTGATTCTGGCAAACCGCATAGGAGGGTCCAGGAAAAGAACTGTTATTTCCCATCAACAGTTGACGAAGAAGCAGCACATCTTGTCGCAGCTGATGCAGCTCGACTGGAGAGACTGATGGTTCATCAAGTGGTTTGTCAGGTTCTGCAGTGTGGCTCAAGGCATTCACTTGGTTAGTGAAAGTTTCAGGCATTTCACTATTTTGTGTAGGAGAACAATCACTTTGATCTAGGCTATTCCAAGGGCAATTTCTCCAAAGGTGTCCGGTTTGCTGGCACTCATAACAGCGTCTCTGATCATTGAAAGGAGTTGCCTGGTTGAATATTGTTTTTTCGTCATCTTGAGAGTACCATCCAGGTTGACCTGCACCTCTGAGTCGGTAGGGATCCAGCTGGAACACATTCCAGGAAATTTCTCTCTGTTCACTGTGTGGCCACTGTGAATAGGACCAAGGGTCATCGGATCGCATGGACTGAGAGTTGGAAAGGTAGTCTTGGGATGCGGCCATAGTAGTGGATGAGGAAGTCACGTCAGGTTGAACATAGCTGACTGGGGTGATGACATCTGACTGTCTGTGGCAGTACTGTGGTGAGTCCGAACAGGAGATGTGAGCTTGCTGATTGGTGGTGGAGTAGCCTTGTTCCAATGGAATCCATCCAGGCTCAAATCTTTGGTTGGTCTGATGCAAAGCACTAGGGGCAGCATTAGGGTGGTCCTTAGTGTATATGTAAAATTTAATTTTGAGAAAGTTTATGTTCCTAACCCTGAAATATGTTCTATGTTATGAGAAAACTATGTGAGTAAATTTTCAGCCGAATCGATTCATGAAAAGATGTTGCACACGCCTCCTCCAATTTCACCCTGGTCCTGGCTCCAGGTCCCCCCTCATTTGAGGTACTAGCCGCTCGAAGGCGGGGGTATCATGCTTGCTGTGATGAAAAACGTAAACCAAGTGAGTGGCTGTCAGAACGGCAACGCGTGTATGATCAGTTGAGAGCTATGCAGCAAGAAGTGCCGCAGTGGATGCAAATTGCATCAGCTATCAACAAGCTGCCACCTGGGTGGGAGTCAGTACATTCCATTCTTGCGCTCCTCAGGCCGATCCTTACACAGTCGAAAAGTTGGCACTTCATCTAGATGATGAGTGGGCTATGCGACAGAAAGCGCGTGAAACCAACTCTGGTTGCCAGAGGCGGTTCGAGTTCGAGTCAAGGGCGCGGGAGAGGCAGTTTTCATGACAGTAGAGGTGGCAAGAAACCACACAGAGGTGGTTCTAGCAATACCAGTCAATGTGATGTGAAGCAATAGTCGTTAGTATTGTTGGGCAATTGGGGTTGAAGAACGCAGCTTTGAGATTTGCACTGAGCTTGCTCTTGAGGGTGACAACCTTTGGACCATATAAATCCGGTTGTTGGCTCTCGTGAGGTGTCGAAGTGGCTCAGTTAAGGTGGCTATGTTTGGCACGAAGTCACTGCAGTAGTTGACCATGCCGAGAAAACGCTGCACTTGCTTGACAGATGTTGGAACTGGCGCGTTGTGCAGAGGTTTGAGAGTTTTCGGTTTGGTCGAATGCCTTCAGCAGAGACCACATGACCCAAGAACTCAACCTTCACCTGTTTGTGGCAACGTTCAATCTGAGATTGTTCTCATTGAGCCAAAGTAGGACAGTCTCAGTAGGAGGCGGCTCTCTGGATCCAACTGCATGTTGAAATAGCCTTTCTTCAGATCTAACTTGGTAAAAAACTTGGCTCCCATCAGTTCAACAAAAATGTCCCTGATGTTTGGGAGTGGATATCTGAATGGGTCGACTGAGTTGTTGAGTTTGGTGAGGTCTTAGTGATCCTCACCGTCCCATCTGGTTTGTCAAACTGTAACGAGAGGGTGGATCCAGTGGGTTCGCTTGACTTTTGTCCAAATACCCTGTTCCTCCATGATTTTGATCTCTTTGAGTGCGCCAGACTTTCTATGGAATGGAATCGGTCGGCATTTGGCAATACTGGGTTTAGCACCTGGCTTGAGCACGATTGTATGCTGGAAATTCGAGAACAAGCCGATTTCTGGACGAGTGAGATTCTCATAGGGCTTGAGCACATGTTCAGGAGCTTGGACCTTGCATACCATCTAGTTCTCTCCATCAAGAGATAGCTTCAGAGCTATTGATAATAATAGTAATAGTTCAATTAGAATCGAATTCGGAAGCAAAATATTGTGAAAATTGGAGGAGGAAATGGAGTATGTTCCAATAACACCATGACCAGTCGAACGAGTCAGAGGGAAAACTTCGGGTCATGTGTGCAACATCTTCCTATGAGCCGAATTCCTTAAAATTTTTTCAGGGTGATTTCCACTTGAATGGTAACAAATTCCCGGGTTAGGAACAAAACAATTCCAACTTTTGTTTTTAAGGACCACCCTAGGCAGCATACACTCCATTGAAAGGATTATTGGCGGCCTGATCTGCAGCTACAAAGCCAGCAAAAACACCTTCATTGGGTAAGGGGACTCCAGCCCTATCTCTCATGGCTTGCTCCACTCGAGCAGCAACCATTTCTGCTTCTTGTAGCGTCTGACAATTTCCACCAACAATCTCATAGAAATATCTTACATTAGGTCGCAATCCGCGCCGGAAAAGACCTAACAGAAGTGTCTCACGGTCAGCAGCTCCCATACCTCTAGGAGTAGCGGCTCGGCCTCGCTGTTTCAACCTAGTCAAATATTCACCTACAGTTTCATTTACCTCTTGCCTCATTTCCACCAAATCAGTCATACATCTTCGCCCATACTCTGGGGGTTCAAGTAGTTCACGCAGGCGCTGTATAAGTAATGCATAGTTACCCTTTTCTTGAGCAGTTAAACCATAGTAAACTTCAAATGCTCTGCCTCTGAGCAAGTGAGGTAGTACTGAATGTCGAATGACATCATTGCATCCAGCTGCAGTAGTAAAAGTGTTGAACCGATCCAAAAAGTCACCAAAGCGTTGAGCCCAACCACCATCAAACGTGCCAATCACATCCTTTGCATTTGAAATGACTGTGTGCCTTGGCCCCAATTGGTTTTCTGTCTGAAGATCATTCCTTAATTGTGCATGCTCACCTTGTAACTCCTCATAGTTAGTCTGTAGGGTCGCTAGATGTTGCAGGGCAATTTGCAAACGATTCTGAAGTGCCTCTAAATCAGCCATTCTCTAGACGGTAGGGTCACGTTCTGTCGCTGTGAATCCCTTTTCCTTTGCTTACAAAAAGCATAACGGCCACCTTCAGTATGCAGAGTCTTGTTGGTCACAGTCCACAAAAGCTAATCGAGATTGACTCTCCTCTCAACAACAGGTAAGTACTGCAACTGGGCTGACAAAACAATGACTCTCTCGCTTAAAAACACAGAAACAAGCGCAGCAACACATTAACACAAAAACAAAGCAGCAGAGCAAACGGTGCACATAATTAGCGCTACTGAGCTGCTAAGTTCCATATCCAGCTTTACCAACAGTACAATTAAGAGGCAGCGCCTGCCTGTCTTTTGTTTCTCAGACACCACACTAGGGCGTCAAATTACGGTTCCACAGACTCACGACAGCCTTTTTGGCTCCCGTCGTGGTCACCAGAAAATATATGTCACGTACTTACCCTTATAGGTCCTTGTCAAAGGCGGGCCGGCGTGTCGTTTTCTTGGGAACCAAATAAATTTTTATTCAGCAGACTCCAAGATGGAGCGACAGAGGAGAAGAGTGAATACTCAGACTGAATGAGCAACTAACTGTACGACTGACCAAGCAACTGACTACTCTGTTCAACCAACGGGTTATATAGAGGGCTAGTACCGGGCCCATGAGGCATATTTTCCGGTCCAAGTGCAAAGTAATCGCCTTGCACTGGGGTCTCTATTCAACTCAGTTGACAGGAACAGTGACAGCCAATTAATGAACAAGAAGAAATTTAGAACGCGCGCGCGGGCGTACATGATCCTATTAGTTTGACGAGTGGTGGGTTTGACAGGTAGTACAATTTAAAAGATTTGTGCGCGTGACAAGAAAGAGAGGCCGCTGACGTCGGCAACTAAACGTTTTAATAGAAAGTTGTTACAACACAACTAAGAAAGAAATCACAACTAAATCACAGAGGATAGCCTGAAAGCTGAAAAGAGAAAGTTCGTCACACAGTGAAACCTCTAAACAACCAAAATTACCATCTTGTCGAGTTGCACACAGACATGGAAGACATCTCAGCTCCAGACTCGGTCATCCGCGCCATTAAATCCGATCTCCAAACCTTACGTTCGCCCTCATTTTATCAGGTGGCAAAGGAACAGATTCCAGTGGAATGCTACCTAGACCAGGTGATACCCTACTTGCGCATTACCTTTCAAGACCTGAACAGTATGAGCCAACGATCCCTGAATATCAACCTGCTAGTTCCAATCGAAAACAACCCTGGTTTTTGTCGCAGTGGTCTTCGATTGTATGACAGCACTAGTAGAAGACCGATTTGGCGATTGGGAATCCAGTTTTTCAGACATGTCTTCGCGCAATTTTATCGATTCTTGGGAGCGGAAGGGCACTTTTGCTTTGTGAACTTGTTTCAGAAATAAATCTAAATAAATAAAATGTCTATTACCTTTTATCTTCAAAATACGGAGCGATTTTCTTTTAAGACCTTCTTGGTACCAACGTTTCGGCATTGATTAATGAACAGCAGTGAAATTGAAACACGACCAGAACGGGCTTTCTGTATGTTATTGAAAGTGCTTGTACGTAAGCTCGATGCGGCTTTAGGCTACATTAAAGTTTAAAGTTTATTGCAACGAAACTTGTTAGTAAAGAAAAATGTTCAAACTGGCGACCTGGACAAGGTCAGAAGTACTGTTGTTTGGTATTGGGTTTTCCGTTTGTGTATGTGTATGTGTATGTGTATACACATTTACCTTCAAATGTGTATGGTAATTTGTGTATACACTTTCAACAAAACAATGTGTATTTTTGTGTATATTTGTGTATGTATGTGTACAGTCATGTCTCGTTAATCCGGATATTCGCCTTCCAGACAAGATTAGGCCAGGTCCCAAATTTCCCCCATGTTATATGACTCGTTAATCCGGATCCGGATTCGTTAATCCGGACAGAAGATTTGGGGTCCCAACTTCGAAATTTGTATGGTAAAGTGATTCGTTAATCCGGATTTTGTTAATTTGGACAAAATCCATGCGCAATTTTTCAATTCACGTGTGAATTTTCAATTGAATAATGCTTTTCGTCGAGACATGACTGTATTGTACTGGAAATGCAAATTTTTTGGTTGATTTTCAGTCAGAAATACTAAGAAAATCAAATCTCTCAATGTCTGTTGCTTTAAACCTTGGTTAGCTTTGAAATCGAGTTACTGATGCTATTTTAAGGCTTTATCAGGATATCTACCGTTTATTACTACAACAAAAACATCGACATTTTACGATTCTGTTTGAAGTTTTATCGACTTTTGCTGATCAAATAGACATACACAAAAATACACATTTCGAGTACTGTTTGTGTATGGCAATGTGTATCTGAATTTTTAATGTGCGTGTGTATGTGTATGTGTATACACATTGAAAAAACAATGTGTATTTTTGTGTATGGTAAATGTGTATGTGTATACACAAACAACAGTAGTCAGAAGCTCCAGTGCAAGGCGGTTTGTTGGGAGTGCACTTATGCAAACCCCAACCCTCCTTAATTACTAATTGTTAGTTTAATGAACATCAGTGCTACAAATACGCATTTACATTTGGATGGGTACAAACAATCCGACCTGTTGCATGATATGGCGAAAAATTTGTAAAAAATTAGCCTTCAAAAACGCATTGTTGACATGGAATTGACAGATACAGGTACTAATCTATTCGTTTCTCTTATTTTTGCAAAATATTTCCTTCCTACCTCCACCGCAAAGCAAACCGGGTGTACCCGACCTACACACCTGGGTACGCTACTGGTCTGTACATTTAAGAGACAGCTTAGTAGTGAGAACAAGGCATTAGGCATACTGGTTGTGACACCGGTTCGATTTCTGCAAAAAGACGCAAAAAGCAGGTGATGTCAGGGAAAGCAGAGAGCAGCTGAAGCTGACCCCCACAGTCCTGCGCGGAAAGCAGCCCGACAAGCGCACTGTCCATTTTGCACAGCTCTACCGGGGGACGCAACCTGGCCACCAGAGACCAGGCCCTCCTGAACCCCAAACAGGAGCAACGGCCAACCTTGGCTTCGCTTTGGAGCCAGCACCACCTGGCTGACTGACACCAACCACCGATCGCTTTTAAACGACGTCGGCAATTTTGAAACATGAACTGGACCGGTTTTCGATAATCGGGTTTCAACACTGTCTGTAGCAGGTAGTTGTTTTTGAATTCGTGCAGCCTTGTCTTCAAATAATATTCTATAACAGTTGAAACTATCGAGTAATGGCTTGCTCGCTCAAGTTACTCTTCGCTATTAGCTATTTCCTGTGGTTTTCCCAGTAACAAGATTTCCAGATGCCATTTTCGACGTTTCCTTTTGGTAGTCGGCTTGGTTCTGTCTTCTGCAAACGTTATCAAAGACATTTTAGACACTGCCTGCTCAGTATTAAGACCATAACCAATGAAAGATTGTGATTTAATACTGTAGATCATATGATTCTTTATTGTTTCTTTGGTTGACTGTTAGTTATATTGTTGTGTTGTCTTACTTGTGTTGTTGCCTTTCTTTTAAGAAAGGCTTAACTAATTTAGACTTCAGTAAATATTTGCGGAGCAGTTTTGTCATACAACATGATAATAGATACTTTTCGACATCCGGGTATGTAGCCGGTCAACCGGCCCAGCTCGGATGGGTTCTGTCTCTGATGGTTGGATTTTGTTGTGTTACCAACAAATACAAATACAAATACAAAATACTGGTCTGCTCTCTCTCCGAATACAATTCCCTTCATTTTGGTGCCGAGACCCATCTGAACCTACCTGCTACTCTCCAACAAGTCTAACAATTCGACAGTTCCTGTACTCAACCTCACAAGTTCCCTTCACTTTGGTCAACAGTTTCTCCTACTCCAGTGATCATCAGGCACAGACGCAGCCCCGTTTTGATGCTCACTTGGTTCCGATTCTCTTCTCTGCTACAAGTGTTCTTCTCCTGGCAACATCGTTTCAAGTGCTCAGATTCAAGTCTTTTGGTTTCCTTTCTGCTCGTTTCGCTGCTCTTCATAAAGCTCCTTTTTTCTTTGGTTCCCACAGTGGTTCCTCATTCTCAAGTGCGTGAAGCACAGATGTTTGTTGTTTTTCCTCAGGCTCGCTGTGACCAAGCAAGTTGTTCCTATCCTGTGCGCAGATGCACGAAAGGCTGTTCCAATGATGTCCACAAAGGGCCATATATCGTTGAGTTCAGTGGTTCAAGCTGGCATAGCACCTGAAGGTTCGGAGCTCCTAGAGGCAAACAGGGATGACCCCGCTGTTATGACCTCATTAGTGCAAGAAGCACATTCTCTTTCTTTCGCCCAGGACTGCGGTAGAAAGCCAGAGAGCTGTTGTTTGATGTGTCCACAGTGACAAGAATCTTTGAGTTCAAGTTTTCCTGCTATGGTGCAGTACCTGAGGCCATTCTTCTTTGATTTTTGGGGCAAGCGCGGAAGACCCGTGTCTATGACCTCTGCAGCGTTTGATGTTGTCAGTTCACAAAGTTCATCTTATTCGAGCACAAGATACCTTTACCTCTGTTCTTCGATCATCAAATTCACTCAGTTACATCACTTCCAATGGCCGTCAGGCACAGGTGGCCAAAGCGACGTCCATTGAAAGGGGAGTGATGAAAGATTGTGATTTAATACTGTAGATCATATGATTCTTTATTGTTTCTTTGGTTGACTGTTAGTTATATTGTTGTGTTGTCTTACTGGTCTGCTCTCTCTCCGAATACAATTCCCTGTATAAACACTTACATGTTAGAGTATAACCACATAGTCCATATAAGTCCGCCGCCGGAGGCTAAATTTGAGTTCTGAGGATAGGACTTGTTAGGACAAAAATTTGAGGCGTTATTTGAGGTTTGTGTCTGTTTGGATGAAAACAATGAGCTACCTTCCCTTCCTTTCCTTTTCTTTTTCACACACAAAAAAACCAAAAAGTAGGTACATATGGTATAAAAGTATTCATTTATGACATTCAGAAGTGTGCACCGAAATTTCGTATCCTGTACAAAAGTAAGAGTAAAATTCGCTATAAAATGGCAGCTTAATTAACGGTTTCGAAATCATCGCGTTAGACCGGCTACTGTACAGTATGTACGTTTTTGTTCGCTTAAAGCGTAAAAATTTGCGTTCGCCCAATACTCCTAGACGTTGGGGCGAACAGAGCAGCATTAACGAACACAAATACTTCATGCCTAATTTGAATGAAAGGTGAAAAAGTAAGGCATGTGCAATGGCGTAGCTGGGAATCGAACCCAGTACCTTTGGATTGCCGGCACCTTAACTTCTCCTCAATTGATATAAATTTTGATCAAGTTCACTCAAATGATAAATTTAGATCGGTGGAACTAGACCAAAAACTAGCGAATTATCGACTGCATAAATCTGGTCTCAGCTGTAGTGTAGTTTTTCCGGTTATTTATTGCTCCCTCGATTGTCAGATCTTATCCCAGCCGCGAAAACACTCCAATCGTTCGGATTTCAATTATTCTAATGCAGGTTTGAACTAATTTTGCAGAGATGTCAAATCAAATAAGCATCGCTTTAACAGAATTGGTTGGAGGTGAGTTTAAAAGCAATAAAACAAGCAGTGAACTGGGTTAGAGTGATAAGAAATCTGCAGTCAACCAGTTGTTTATCAGCTCGATCAGTAGCGGTTTGGTATTTTGCGAGCCGATTTCATCTTTCATTGTTTCTTAGCCCGGTTTTCGGTTGAAAAGATGGACGAGCTAGGCTCCAGTCCCACTCGCACCAGAGGTGATTTGATTTATTACAAATTCTATATTTTACATGTATTTTTGCTTCTTCTTTTCCAGCCATGAGCGCCAACGTGCGCAAACACAGTCAACATACGGTGAAAATCTGGAGCAAAGAGTTGGTCGATCTTTGGCTCTCCAACGACCAGTCAAGTCATGAAGCTTTCGAGGCTCTGCTGCATTTACTGATGGTTGGTAAAAATTCATTCGCCTTTTTTAAGTCCATCACAGTTCTGTTCCTCGTTGCATAGCATAACACAATTTTTGTAATTGTGTATTATTCCTTTTGGCGAAACAAGCACGAGTTGCGGTCTAGTAAGACAAATTAGTGTTAGTTTAGATTAGGACGAACACATGTGATGTGCACGTGAATAACATACGTACAGTACATGTACTTAACAGGTTCAAGCCGGCCTGGGGAGGGGATACGTGGTGTTCCGTCAGGTCCGGAGGGGGGGGGGGTTCGCCAGGCAGAAGGTCCAAAGCTTTTAAATGCTCCAAAATGCATAGACGCTAAAAATTTGTATTCGTAGCATTCAAATAGGTTTATGTAAGAGCTAAAGGCAGCACAAAATGACAAAAAGTGGTTCTAAAACACGGATTTATCTCAAAGTTTATCTTAAACAGCGCAAACAGCAAATTTGGTTACCGAAGGCCGTTTAAGTAGATTTTAAACCAACAATAAATGTTTTCTGAGCTTGTTTGTTTACAGTGTTGTTCCCAGTAAATTTACTGAGTAAAAGTTACTCGGTACTTAGTTATTTTGAATTAAAGTAAGTACTTTTACTTACCGGTAAAAATTTTTCTTAATTTTACTTACTGAATACCGAGTTTTAATTTTAAATTACTCAATTAGAAAAAAAATTGGTAAACTCGGTACTCGGTAATTTACTGAATTGTTTACTGAGTAAAAGCTTCTGCAATAGGTACTGTAGCTCGCCGCATCTATGCAAGAAAATATACGGTTTTTCTTTCGCTAATAGATCTGATAATGACGAAAACACAATTTTTGCCAATTTTTTGCAATTTCCACAGCTTGCATAACCCAAACTTCCTTTGCGCGGCAGAATTGCAAACAGACTATCAGACCCAAAGACTATACAAGTAGAAAATATATCTACTACTATTAGCTATATTTTGATTGACGTTTTTTGCATCAGTCTGATGAACTGAGGAAATGGCGAAAATTAGAACAAATCTTCACCTACCAATTTGACCAGGCTTTTCATCTAAAGCCACATCCTCTAGTCACTATGTATAGTGTGTATATTTTAAGGCTTTCCATGCATGCCAATTAGCACAATTAATAATGTGAAATAACACAAAACATGATTAAAATTCTGAAAAGTCGAGCTATATGATCTTAAACTCATCAATCAGCACTGAAAAAGGATTCTAGTAGCTAAAAGCCATATCAAGGTAAGCATTTTCACATAAATTGTAGATTTCAGAATTTTGAAGGTTTTACCGAGTTTACTGAATTGTTTACTGAGTACTTACCGGGTTTTCTTTGAAAAACCCAGTACTTACTCGTACTTACCGAATTTCAAAAAATCTGGATTTACTTACTGAATACTTACCGAATTTTAGAAATTTGAGCTAGGCACAACACTGTTTGTTTAGTACTTGAGCCTCTACCAGTATAGGTACTTGTGCGTATCTTGGGTCGCGGGGAGGTCCCTATTTTTCTCGGGGCTTAGGGGGTGATGGGGGTTGGCTTTTTTAGCTACAGATTAAGCCCCTAGTACATGCATGCATGGAAGGTACTGTATACTTGCAAAAGTCGCACGTATACTGTATACTGTATACATACGTACATGGAAGAACATACAACGAACACAATTTTTGTTCTGAAACTCAATACTCTGTTGTCCTTTTACAAGATAGGTAGAACTATGTGTTTAAAAATCGATATTCCAGGCCTGTCTGGACCCGAGCCAAGAATTCTACGTAACGTTCGAAGGCCTGATAGACTCGTTTCCAAACGACCACGCAGTCGAATTTCTACAACAAGCTCTACCGTACCTAATCGATAGCGACTTCCTCAGCCACACCGACTATGTAGACTTGCTGTTACTCTACTTGACCATGCACCAGGTCAACTACGGCACCCTGCTCCTGAGCAAATTCGTACAAGACACGCCCTACTTTGACGGGTTCTATCTGAGGAAACACGGCAAGCGGTTCCAAGAGATGTTCTCGTACATCTGGGACAACCAACGCATACAGTACGACGAAGAGACGAAGACGGCTAAGGTGGAAATCACGCCCCACTACCTGGCCTGCATGCACTTTCCGTCCAGAAGGGTGATCGTGTCCAACGCCCCACCGGTTAAGCTGAAACGGCGGAAGCTCCTGGCTCAAAACAAATTTGAGTGCGAGGTATGGTCTTAATCTTAGTGTCTTTGCGCTAGAACCATACTAAAAGGTACATGGGGGTTACCCCAACCCCCCCTCACGCCCCAAGATAGGTTAAAGGACGCCCGACCCAAAAATACAAGTACTAGTAGTGGCTCCGGTAGTAACAAACTGGCTCAGAAATCACTAATTTCTAGTCTAAAATTCGCTTGAAAAGCCCTTTGAAACCGAATTTTGCGTTTCCACTGCCTGATATTTAAGAGAAATCGGTGTTTTTGGAAGCCTTTTTTGTCATTTTTTGCTTGTTTTTTGCTCTAAAACGCTATTTGACAGCTTAAAATAGCGATTTTTAGCGTCCTTACTAAAAAAAACGTGCTAAAAACGCATTTCTAGGCGTTTTGGAGCTTTTTGAAGCTTCAAATTTTGTACACCCCTCTCGGCACACCCCCTCGACCCCCCACCTGAGGGAAAACTCCCTCCCCTTGCCCCAGGTCGGCCCGGAGCTGTTACATGTATGATGCTAGGGCATTACCTTCTTAGATAGACAGCATACATGTAACAGGTCATCCGCCGATGGGGGAGGGGGGGTTGGGGGGGTCTGGCGCCGGCCGGGGGGGGGGGGTCTGAGCCAAAATTTTGGGGGAGGGGGTGGGCACCAAAAAAACGCTCAAAAATCGCAATTGTTGGGCTAAAAATCGCCAAAAATCGCTAATTTGGGCTGAAATACAGCTAAAAAGTGCTGTTTTGCAGGCGATTTTGGCAATTTTGGTGTCTGAAATTGTAAAAAATTGCAAAAATTTGCTCAAAAATTTACTTGCCAGAAAAATCGGAGGGGGGGGTCGGCGAAATCGTCTCGGGGGGGGGGGGGGTCCCCATCCGGGGGGTCTGGCCTAAGTCGGGTGGGGGGCGGACCCCAGACCCCCCCTGTTACATGTATGATAGACAGGCCAAACCGCTGTCGTGAGACAATTTACAGACTTGCCTGAAAACATGAACACTAGGAGCGGCTTCAGTGCTAACAAACTGGCTCCGAAATTACAAATTTTAGCTTAACCTGGCTTTTGGTAACAGAATTTAGCATTTTCGCAGCTGCTATCCAATTCCTATAGGTAGTTTTAGAAGTTTTTATGTCATTTTATGTTTGTTTTCAGCTCTTAAACACAATTTAGCTGTTTAGTTTGCTGTATTAAAACAATCTAAAACACATTTGCAGGCGTTTTATAAATTTTTGACGCCATCTGTCAGACAAATTTCCATTTCACACCTTACCTTCCGGTCCGGGTCTGGGCCTGTACCGATGCTTACGACTAGAATTATTTCAAATAATGAGGATAACTACGTATTTTCTCGAAAAACCGGCTACCAATTCTAATGCAGATAGAGATTTGGCTGTGCAGAGTCAAACGCACATAGGCTTTAGGTGCAGGAAGCCAAACAACTTTGTTTACTCAGCCAGTCAGCTGGTTTGTTAACTTTAAACTTCTTAGCTACTAGCCGCAACAGTCAGCTTCTGTTATCACAAAAAAGAAGTACATATTTACAGCAAGATTCTGGCCTGTTTATTTTGTTTTTCTCTGAGATCAACAGTTCAATGGGTCTGCCAGAGGGGCGCGCTGGTCGCGAAACGTTTCTCTTGCGGTTTCCATAATCTGGACTTGTTTCTCGCATTGAGGCTCCTTAGTATCAGACAGCGAATGATAAGGAGTATGGAATGGCGTTTCCTCTATTTCCACCCGGTGTACCTGAACCTGAGCCGGAACCATAGCAACAGTATGAGGCGGTACCACCATTCCGTAATTGAGCTGGCGACTCCGAGCTCTGGTAATTCGTCTACACACCACCGTCAAGGCGAGCCAAACGAAGAAGACAAAAGCCAGTAAACAAGTAACCACGAGTCCTGTAACTTCGACGTAACCTTGTCTTCCCATGTCACTGCCGCCGCTAAGCAGACGCATCGAACGAGTGGCGTTGATCCAGTAGTAGGAGCCGTTTTTAAAAACTTCCAACATACTGGTCAGCTGCTGTTGGCAAAACCGGTGGCCCAATCGATTCGATTATATAAGCGCAGGCAGCATTTGTAGGCTGAGGTAGAACGCGGTTTGTTTGGCTAGAAAGGCAGCGCCTGCCCGCCACTAACACCTACTGACTACAAGGCCGCCCGGCACTGGGTCATGTGTCGATACGCGGTTGAATAGCGAATTAGACAGCCTTCGCCGGGCAAGAGTTTTTGCGTCTGATCGATAAAACATGGCATGGCCGGCTGACTGACTCACACCGGCCCGCCGTCGCCGGATGAGGGAAATGAGAAACAGGTTTTGCGCGCAGTAAAATGCGGCGCGCAGTAGCGATAAACCATTTCAAACTGGAACTAGTGCGCTGGCATGTGGGAATGGTTTACTGAATGAGATAAAGTTTATAGCGCTGCAAAAAGTACTGTTTGAGTTGGTAGGGAAATGAGAAACAGGTTTTGTAGCAGTAAAATAGTGCTAAATCGTATTCGGAGCGCTGTGGAAACAACATATATGAACGTTTGTAAACCATTTCACTCAAACAAACCTAAAGGTTTCACTGAATCTGTAAAAATAAAACGCACTAAGGAGTTTGATGCACTTATAAAAATTAAAGACAAACTATACACTAAGCGAAAACTTAAAGCCAAACCCTAACTATGTATAACCCTTTAGCCTAACCGATTGCAATGCACAACAAGTTTGAATGGTATTCAGTTTGCAAGAAATGCGAACAAATTCCTGAAATTACTCCTCAAGACTATTGCTTGCAAGACCAAAGTATTCAACCAATAATGGCATAAAAAATTCACTCTGCAAAATGAGCAGTTTAGGTGTCGGCCGGCGGTTTGGTGAGTGGAATTCGTCCCAGTCTGGACCAGAACGATGTCTGGGTATCATACTTGGAGGATCGTCTGCTTAATCTTGATCAGATGCCCAAGCACATGGTTCCAAAGATCATCCGAGAAGGGGTGAAGGTTAACCCAAAGTTTCGTCGCTCCACCTCAGTGCTACGCTACTCGTTCGAAGAACACCCCGGAGAACAGACACTGGAGGGACAAGCTCATGAGAACTTTTATGAGCAATGTCTGTACGAAAGGGCCGAGAACGATTTCATGGCGCTTCAGCGACGGCTCGACCGCTTTGCAGAGCAGAATTTTATGGTCAATCCTTTGATCATTATGAAAGAGGATCACAAGGGTTTCTATGATGGGGTGTCTAATGGGCTGTTCTGGCCAGCCTTTCACAATTTGCCTGAGTACATAATTGATGAGTACAAAGGACTGGAAGGCAAGGAAAAGCTGGCGGTGGATTGGCAGAAGTACATCAAAGTCAACTTTCATTTCGCCATTCATGCGGCCAGGAGCTGTCGCATGCAGGTATGGTTGTTCAGTGTTCACCCAGCTCTGCATTCAAGTTTATAGCTTTACAAGAAAATTTCAGGACTTCCTGTGGATTCACGATTACCATTTGTTCCTAGTGGGCGATATAATGAGATCTCTGGATCCAAATCTGGATTGTGCTTTCTTCCTGCACATCCCATTTCGACTTACCGAAACTTTCATCGACACCTTTCCCGAGCAGGGTAAAAATCATTTTATAAAATTCTGATCTTTGAATGCAATTTTTAACAGGCAAAGCAGTTCTCAAAGCACTAATGGGCTTCACTCGCGTTGGTTTTCAAAGCAACAAGGATACTCTGAATTTTATCAGACTACTCAAAATCTATTACCCAGATGCGGTGATAAAAAACCGACCCCACTCCGACGAATGCCTGATTTTCACCATAAAACACAGACAACACTATACCAGGTTACTGAAAACATATAAGCGCCAATTTCAAACCTAGTTTAGTGTCGGCACCTTCCCTATCAGCATAAGCACAGACAAGATTTTGGATATGAAAAAAATGGCCTTCCCCAGTCAAGTTGAGAAGCTGCGTGAAGGAATAATGGCAGGAAGAGACGGAAAACTGTTTCTCAGTGTCGAGAGATTTGACTACACAAAAGGTGGGATACCGTCCGTCCAGCCAGATACTGTAGATACAGTATTCATATTCATTCAGGCATAATCGAGAGACTGGAGGCAATCGATCGCTACTTCAAGCATCATCCGGAGCGAGCAAAAATGGATGTTTTCTATCAAGTAGCAGCAGCTTCCAGAGCTACTATCAGTTCCTACAGAGAGTATCAACACAATGTGACCACTAAGATAAGAGAAATCAATGAGACCTTCTCTCCTGATGATGACCACCCAGTGTTCATTGTTGATCAAGTGAACCGACCACAGGAGCATGTATGTATGACATGAAAATGCCTTGTTTAATTGTGTTCGTTCAGGTTGTGAAACTGTATCAAGCAGCTGATGCTATTGTTGTTACTCCTTTGGCTGATGGTAAGTTCTGCAGTCAGTTGTATACTGAATGCAAAACACATAAGAAACTAACAATTCAACTCGCTGTTGGCTGCATTGAACTACAACCATTTTAGGCATGAATCTTGTAATAAAGGAAGGAATTCTCTGCAACCCAAATGCCACCTTCATCCTGTCAACCGGAGCCGGAGCAGAAAATCAACTATTCGATGCTGGTTTAGGTCAGTTCATTCAGTGAGTCTGGATCGTGCAAGGCCAAACAAAACTGTCTAATTTTTCAGGCGACTGTTACCTTAGAATCGAAGACTGCGCCAACTCTGAGGACTTCTCCGACCTGTTCTTCAGAGCCACCACTCTCCCCGGTGAAATAGTGGCTCTGTCTGGTCAGAAGTTGTACGATTTCACCATCCAACACGACATCGACCATTGGATCCACACCTTCACCAGTCCTACCTGGACGCACTACATCAACCCTGAACGGCCGGTCAACAATTACCACGATCTCAAGGAAACTATGGGTGAGTAGAATACCGGATCAGGTGAAGATGGTGATGGTGATTGCAGATGAGTTGCACGAACTGCGACAACGTATTGCATTGCTGTATGACACAGATCAACATGTGGGTAGGAAGGCTGCTACGTCGTTTGAGAACATATCCAAGTCTATACAAGCCTCACCTCTGACCTTGACCGAAGGCTATGACATGCGGTACGTTGCCAGAGACATCGACCAGGACATCAAGACACTCAGTTTGGTCTATGGAAAGAACAAATCGAAGGAGGAGTGGAATGAAGGTATACTCAATGAGCCTTACTGTAAATATTCAGCTTCTGCTCAGGCTAGACAAGTAGATATTCGACAACAGCAGAATATGGTGCTGTTGCTAGTGTATTGCTTTACTGTACACAGACTGTACAATTGCTCTATCTTGTACCTCCTTACAGTATCGATTGTCTGTCTCCAGGGCTATCCGAGTTACCAGGCACTCCAGTCTGTGACATGCGTGTGCTTTCGTTTTCCCACGGTCTCAAACAATCAATGGATAAGCCAGTGGACATAGTGGTTGCCAGGTACAAGAGAACTGTTTACCTAATGCGTCACAACATAGCTTCCAGATACGAAGACATTGTTTCTGGGTGCAGATACCGTATTCCAGATGAGCTCAAACACCAGTCGTTGACTTCTGGCTTTCTACTGCACCGATTTCTCGTCCGATATGCCGTTCACATCGTGTTTGTAACCGATTTGCCGTTGAACTTCCCAGTCAAGACCAACTCCTTTCCCTCGCAAATCGGTCTTTTCTGCGCGCCTGATGCGTTTCAAATTCACAACCAGCAATTCAACTACGGTAGTGAAGTTGGCAAGTCTACAGTAGACCGACTACAGTACTGTCTCAGTGAAGGGAGGGTGGACACGAAGCAGAACAAAAATGTGGTTGTTCTCACAGCTCGCAGCGACAAACTGGAAGAAAAGGAAGTGTATAACTGGTTCGCTAACCAGGGTTGTCAAACCAAACTGGTTTGTCTCAATCTGACCGATACTGGCGGGTTCTGTCAAATGTACTCCGATATGATTTCGTTCGTGCTTAGAACGGTCTCAATTGATGCGTAAAAGATAGCTAAATATATAGAAAATAGTTTTGCTTGTGTTGTTTGTTTGCCTTGCTATGTCAATGCATAAAACTATTGCTTTGAGAGAAAACAGATCAGACTGAAGAAGAATGAAGCTATGTCATGTAGAGAAGTAAATAAGTAAGCTTCAACTCAACTGCGCATCGCGCTTAAGGAGCTTTGGGTTTGTAGGAGAGAGATTACAATAAAATTCTGCGCTAGGGGGATTGACAAGCAGGGATGCTTACGACACCAAAATTGTACTATAATGAAACAAGAAATTGGAGGTTTTCCTGCTCATCAAAATTCTCTGCATGATTGTACGAGTCTGAATGACGATGAATACAGTATCCGTGCTTGTCAGACCCCAAATTAATGAACCGCGGTCCCCATAAATAGGGTGATCACTACTTGCGCCGATTAATGTTTTGAGTGTGCACATTTTTGGCCATTTTTTGCTCCAAAAGGGCCACCGTCCTTGGGCTTGTACGAATATTGTCATGTTTATGCTTAATTGATAGCTAATCGTCATATCTACCCATATGCTCGTGGGCAGACATATCCGTCGGCAGACTCGAATGCTACGATTGTTTTAGTAAGTGGCGGTTCCGGGGGAAATCGGCCGATAATCGATGAAGTAAGGCGATATGACGAGCGCGCAATCTGAGATAGCATGCAGTAATTGGTTGTGGATGTGCTGGTGCATAAAACAATAATGTACAAGTCAAAAGTAGTTGTTTGATACCGGATTTGGTCATATTTGTTAAAGATTTACAATTTGGGTGCGCACGTTTTACATTCTTTTGTTCGAGACCAAAAAAACGTATCTAAGGTAAAGCTGAATATAGCATGCAGTAATTAGATGTTGATGTGTAAAATAATAACCAGGAGATCGTCAGCAGTCGTTTGATACCACATTCAAAATTCTGTGTTCAAAATTTGAAATTCGAGTGATCTCCCCAACTGAGAACGATCGCAAATTGCTACATACGGTTAGATCGCGAACATGGGAGCCGAGCGTGTTTGAAGAAAATCAACAAAATACGCGACAGTCTGAAAGACGCAAAGATACTAACCAAACGCGTCTGCAAAATTATCTGTGTCTTTGCTAGTCGTTATGCTTTCAATACTATTTAGAAAAACATTTTTAGCGAAAATGACTCAGGCAGAGTTTGTGTTTTTTCTGGAAGTAGTGAATCAAGACTGTTATATCCCGAACTGAGGTTTCAGACCTTGTAAGAAACTGCAACCACTGTCATCTACTTTCACTTTCAACAAAATTTCAGCTGAAAAAGAGAGAACAACTTTTTCTGTCCGTTTTAAAATTGACTGTACGGACTATGCATGCAACTAGGTTTTCAAGCGGTTTTTTCTGCTCTAAACTCTATACACAACTTTTTATCCAAACAGTTGTCTTTCAAGCAATACACTAAACCGTGCGAACGCAGTTTGCAAACTTCGCCTGGGCCTTCTTGCGATAAAGAGTTAAAACCGTACTTCAAAAAGCATACTGTAGACGTTTTCGCTTACCAAGCAACATAGATGTAAGCCCGACATACGTTTAATAAAGATTTGAGCAACAGTACAACTACACATTAAAGTTTCAGATCAGCACGAGCAAGCAAAAAATCGGAGTACTAAACAAATCACTGATACAGCCACTATGATGCACTGCTTACGAATCAATCAAAGTGAACATCGAAACAGGCGCCCCTTCGCCAATCTAGCAAAATGCTCTAATCAAAAGTTTCAGGGATTTTGGGATGCATTTTCCTCTAACAGATACATGTAGTTGCCACAAACAAAGTTTTCTGTTCCATACAAGTGCACAAGACAGTCCTCAACACAAACAGAATGAAACCAGGCACTGCACAACGGACATTCCACCAACAACTGTGAAACGTCTTTGTGTTTGGCTTTACGTTTGGCACTGTACGACGTCTCCCATGACAATACCTTGGTCTGCTAACCGACCTGCCGAGACCGCTTAGGAAACATGCTCCGATTTTGAAGTTCTCTTTTTCGACAGATGTTCATCTCCGAATCAGTCTGCACAAAGACAGTGTGTAGATCTTTTTTGAATCTATGCATAACCCATTTACTGAGTTCGAAACAAGTTCGGTTAATACCCATTTACTGAGTTCGAAACAACCAGCATTATGGACGGGAGCGCTCAGCCAACTGAATATTTGGAAGAAGCTCGAAAAAATTACCCAAATTGAAAGGTACTGGTGAAGAGGACCTAGTGAAGGCAAACAGTGAAGTAATGCCGGATTTGACCGCCGAAGACAAGTCGCTGTGTGCACGATGCGACCAATCGTTCCTCACCCTGCAGGATGTGGCTAAGACTGTTGACTGTGTTGGCTGTGCGTATTGCCCAAGGTGGGTGTGTCTCGACTGCATCTTGGAAACACCCCGTTCAAGTCGGTTCACAAAGGAACAGTCTGCTAGGCGATTAGACATCATCGAGACTCTCAGTTCCTCTGCCGTCATTATTAACTGCCAGAAGTGTGGAGTGCCGGAACCGAAAGTGTTGGTGGATGAGTGGCGGTCGGCTTGCGCCCGCGTTGAGGAGCAGAACAAGCGTATTCAAGTCATGGAGCAAGCGATTAAGCAATTGCAGTCTGACATGCCTTACTTGCATTCGCAACAACAGCAACAACTCTCTCCCGATCTGATCAGCCATATAACCAAAGTGGCTACGGAGGCAGCCACTAACGCTGCCGTGAAGGTTGCCTATGACTTGAAGCAGGAATTTGCCGAGCTGCTAGAGAAGAACGACAAAAAGAATAAGCTGGTCATTGTCGGGTTTCCGGAGACGCACGGCTCAGACAAAACGCAAAACGACACCGATTTGGCTCGTGTGCAGGGTCTGTGTGATGAGCTCGAGATTCCGGCGCAGGCTGTGCTGCGCACGTTCAGGGACGGCGCTAAGAGGCAAGACGGAAAGAGCCGTATTATCAAAGTGGTCTTTGCCGAGGGCTCCACGCATCATCGGCATACTGTTCTTACTCGAGGTAATGCCGTTATGCGGCAGTGGAATTGGGGTGTCGCTCCGTTCAAACCCTTCATTAGAACGGACATGACCTTTCGTGAGCGAGAACGAGATCGCGACCTGCGTACGGAGCTTGAGCAGCGTCGGAAGAACGGTGAATGGAACTTGGTAATTAGGAATGGTCGAATTATTGAGAAGCGGTCAAACTAAGTAAGTCCAACCAAGGAGGTACCCAGTTGTTTGCTCGGTTTCTGTTATTTAATGCTAGAAGCATCAAAAATAAACAGATAGACCTATTATTCGAGTGTACGAGCAATCTGGATACGATTTTGGCTGTGACTGAGACATGGCTTGACTGTGATGTAGGTGACGAATTTTTTGCACTAATCTCACTGTCGCATCATTATGTAAGGTCGGACAGAACTGGTGGTGGCAGGGTCCGTGGCGGGGGTGTTCTTTTACTAATACCAAAATGTTATAATTTTGTGCTAATTGAACAACATGGTTCAGAGTACTACGAGTGCATCTGGGTAGATCTTTACTGGCCCGGAAGTAAATTGCCGTTTTTACGGCTAGCGTTATATTATCGAACTAATGGAGCGAACATTCACCTCTCTACAAATGCTCTTGTTGACCATGCCAGAGGTTTTTGTCATACTACAGTACCTGTGCTATTTTTGGGGGACTTAAATTATCCTGAAATTAAATGGGATGGGTTTGAGGGAATGCTTCCACCATCTGAACAATTATTTTGTGAATTTACCTTGGAACAGGGTTTTGAGCAGTATGTTCATAGAAAAACGCACTATTTGGGTAATATCCTTGATTTAGTGTTCTGTAATGAGCCAGGGTTGGTTTATAGCATCGATATAGATGAACCGTTTGCTAATTCCGATCATTATAAAGTAGTAGGTAATATGGGACCTTTTCATTATAACACTAATATGTCCAAGAAAAAGTTCTTCCGTAATTTCGCAAAGGCGCACTATGAGTCTATTTTTCAGTATCTAGACCATATTGACTGGTTTGAGTTGTTTGATGGATGTGCAAACGTGGACCAGTTTTGGGATGTTTTTCTGAGACATTTAAATAAGTGTATTGAGTTATTTGTACCCTTGTGTGAGGTTCCTCACAAACACTATTCACCCTTCTCTTTCGGTACTCGAATCTCTCACAAGCAGGTAAAGAAATTGCATTATTTGTACAAAAGAAACCCAACAGACTGTAGCGTTCTGTTCGGCCTAGGTCATTTGTAATTAGCGCGTTACCGTAACTATTAATCGGCAAGGGCGAGTGTCCAGCTGGGACCTGGCGCGTCTATTTAAGTGGTGGCCGCCTGGGTTAGGGGTCAGTCGGTCATTTAGCGCCCACAAGAGGCAGTAAGCACGAGAGCGTGCTAATTTGATAGGCCCAAGGCTTCTGGTTGGAAGTAGAGGTTGTTGTGGTTGATCCCCGCCTCTGCCCTGACCAGTCCGCCTTTTCTTTTGCCTTCGTATATTCCCTGACCGGCTTTCCTCTAGAGCCTTATTAGTTAGTGCGTTAATAGTAAGTGCCCTCACTTTCGATCTCTATAATAAACTAAAACTTCTCTATTCTCTTTACCATCGGGTCAGGAGTCGACCGATTGTCGGACTCGAGCAAGCGCACAGACGGACAGTCGCTACAACGTGGAGGTATCCACCGAGATCGGTTGACCCGCCCGATTGGTTTTAGTGTCCCTCTTCTAAACTAATTAGTGTAGTTTGCGCTAGTTTTTCTTTACTTCAATGCGCGTCACGTTCTCTGGACACTTCTCATCACAATCAGGTATGCTAGAGGTTGACTTGGCCATAAAAGCGCCATTGTTTTTCTTCACATTCGTCTAGAATCGGCCGGCTGTAAGAGCGCCGCTTCTCTCTGTATTTTGTCTGTTGCGTATCCACAGAATTCTGGCCTTAAAAGCGCCCTTGTTTCTCTCAATTTATTAAAAATTTGTTTTTGCGTTTTTGTGTCCTTTTTCTTCTGCCGTCAAACTCGTTTGCTAGTAAAGTGGCCCACTGTTGTTTGGCTGGTTGCTTCCCCCAGCTGTTCAGGGTCTGTTGATTACACAACAACGCCTAGTTCCCCCATCTGGCCTTACGTAACCGCTAAGCCGGCTGGGACCCTACCCTATTTAATCGGATTATCGGCTTGGGTGGCACAATGAATACCAGACAGCAGACAAACAGTGACGCGGCAGCCGCACCGCCGCAGGACCCAGCGGCACTCCTTTTGGCGACAGCACAACGCCAACTTGAGGCAGCAACACGCACCACTGAAGCCTTCCAGCGACAAATGGAAATGGCTCAACAACAGAGACCTTCTGCGCCCGCCGATGCCCGTCGGTTGGAGTCTGTTGGGTTCTACAGAGGGCAACCGCATGAGAACTGGTCAGACTTCATTGAGAAGTTTGAGCTGGTCACAGCTCCAATGCACCTCAGTTCGGCAGACCGAGCAACAGAGCTGGCACTGAGACTGATGGAACTGGCCTATTTGGAATACAAGCTGGCTTCAGTGGCAACAAAGCAGGACTTCCGACTCCTCAAGGAACGGCTGGAACAGAAGTTTGGACAGGGGAAGGGCACCGCGCAGTTTCAGATGCAACTGGAGAGTGCACACCAGGAACCAAATGAAGCTGTCTCATCGTTTGCTGCTCGGATTCAACAGCTTGGTGGTCGCGCTTTCCCTGCTCTTGATGAGGATGCGCGAAACCAGGTCTTGCTGCCTCGATTCACATTTGGTTTGAAACCCAAGCTGCGTGATCGACTCCTCGAGAAGGAACCGCCAACTCTGCCTAGAGCTGTTGAGGTGGCAATCAAGCTTGAGTCAAACCAGTCCATTCTTCAGTCCACACAAGGCTACACCATGGCTGCCACAGCCAACACTGAAGCTGCTTCTGTCACTTCGCAGCTCCTGCAGCGACAATCAGAATTCCAGTTGCAACTCAGCAAGCAGATGGCAGACATGCAGACACAGCAAACCACTGTCAACGCCCACCTGCTACAAGCACTGGAAGGCCTGCAGCAGGGCAATGGTGTGGCTCTTGCCCAGGGAGCAAACCAACAGTGGCCACACATGCAGAGATGCACAGATGACCGACACCCTGTGTGTGGCAAGTGTTCCAAGGTTGGACATCTTGCAGAGCAGTGTTTCCATGGTCAGCAGTGCACAAATTGTGGACAAATGAACCACATTGCTAGAGCGTGCAGGCAATACACCAAACCCAGATATCAGCAGAGTTGCCTGACTTCCAGTGAATCCTCAGCCAATGCAGACAGTCAGCAAGAAATTCTGCAACTACGACAACAGGTCGAACTTCTCACTTCTCGACTGGAGGCTCGAATGGCAGCTGACCCTGCTGAAGATGAAGTAATGGGCGTGGTTCCGCAGCAACATCAAGTCCCATACCAGTATCCAGTACAGCAACCGAGTGCAGTCAGCATCTTGCCAAGAAAACAAGTCTGTGGTCAAAAAGACAAGGTGCCATCTCTAAAAACCCTCTCAGTGGAGGATCGTCTGGATCGTCTAGAGTCTGTTGTGCTGTCTGGAACTTCCACCATCCCAGATGTCAAGAGTGGACTTGTCAAGAACGATGACCAAATAGAATTCCGCCTGCAGCAGTTGGAAGCTGTGCTTCTTCGACCTGAAAACCAGGTGTGCGCCGGCAGTGATCAGCAGAATGAAGCCAACAGAGAAGTCATTGGTTTTTGTGAGTTGGATGTTCTGCCTGATTCTGTGATTGGTTCTGTTGCCCCACAGCTTCGTTTCTCAGACAAGAAAAGTGAAGAAGCTGATGCAAGACAGCTAAAGAGGAAGCAACACAGAAAACACAAAATGCACAGGCTCCCGATTCTGTCTGACTCTGGCAGTCAGTGGGACCCTGGTCTCAGTCAACCGAGTCAACCGTTCAGCCAATCGGATGAAAGACTGGGGCTCCTCAAAGCTCTTCCATGGGCCCATCGAAAGTTCAAGAGATATCGATTTCTCAACTAATGTCTTGATTTCCCACTGTTTTGACTGTATGTGTATGGCATTGTGTTTTGTTTCTACTCAACCCCTTAGTAACTGTCCTACTGTGCATATTCTGTGTCGCGTTTTCAGATCCATTTTCTCTGTCATTCAGGGACAGCCTGACAAGCCTGCATCGGTAAGTTGGTAAGTTATTCTCCTTCTGTAGGTTCTCTCCTTCCTTTCTGTGACCTTGTCTAGCTTTTGTAATATTGTGGTCACGGACACTCTGTGTGGATACTCACTCTGGGTCTCTTTTGCTGCGTGATTCTTCTGTACTCTGTGTTGATTAATAGTGTTCCTTGATCAGACGTTTACTGATTCCGTATTTGAGTTGAGTTAGGATAGGTACCAGCCCAGACTGACACGCGCCACTAGCCAGTCTAAGGCTAACTGCAACCGGTAGACAGTGCCCTTCTGCTTGTGGACTGCCATGGACCAGAACTCTATCCAGACAGAGGCTGTGTTGGTCGCTATTTCGGGGTGCCATTCCAGCCCCCAATTCTGTGCCTGGGCGCCATTCCAGCCCCAGCTATTTTGTGCTGTACTGACGCCATTGTGCTCTCTCTCTCAAGTATCATCAGCCCCTGCTTGGCAGCCAGCTGCAGTGCGGCATCTTCGGGGTGCCATTCCAGCCCCCATTTCCCTGTTCGTGACTTATGCTGCCTTCACTGCAATACCTCAGAGCCTTTCCGGCCTCAACTACTCTGTCTAGTGGCCCTATTTGTGTGTGGCCCCTCTCAATTTCAGGCTGCCCACACCCTCGCAATGACTGAACCTGTGCGCTGCACCTGCGCAGCATTCTGACCTTACTCCTCTGGAGCATTCTGAACATCTCGGGTTTCGGGTAACTCCCGAAGGCTGAAACTGGACAGTATCACTGGACATACAACACAGATGGCTCGTGGCTGAATGGCTGGTACTGGTTTTAAGCATCGACTGTGTGAGCGCTGTAGTGTAGGGTGTTAGTGACTGTTAGTCTCTGTTACGGTTTCCACATTTTTGTGTCTTGTCATCCCTGTACAGTGAGTATCCACAACTGGCTCGTTCCGTTTTCAGCCAGGCGATCGGGACGATCTTTTCAGTCGAGTGGGAAGGTGTAGCGTTCTGTTCGGCCTAGGTCATTTGTAATTAGCGCGTTACCGTAACTATTAATCGGCAAGGGCGAGTGTCCAGCTGGGACCTGGCGCGTCTATTTAAGTGGTGGCCGCCTGGGTTAGGGGTCAGTCGGTCATTTAGCGCCCACAAGAGGCAGTAAGCACCAGAGCGTGCTAATTTGATAGGCCCAAGGCTTCTGGTTGGAAGTAGAGGTTGTTGTGGTTGATCCCCGCCTCTGCCCTGACCAGTCCGCCTTTTCTTTTGCCTTCGTATATTCCCTGACCGGCTTTCCTCTAGAGCCTTATTAGTTAGTGCGTTAATAGTAAGTGCCCTCACTTTCGATCTCTATAATAAACTAAAACTTCTCTATTCTCTTTACCATCGGGTCAGGAGTCGACCGATTGTCGGACTCGAGCAAGCGCACAGACGGACAGTCGCTACAAGACGAACACCGTCAAAACTGGTTACGAGCAGCATCTCAGTTTCGTAGACTCAAACGGCGAGATATTCATGAAGAAGAGCATTCTGTACTAAACTCCAAATCAGACCCTAAATTCTGGTCTTTTGTACGCTCTCGTTTATCGTGTAAATCACAAATTCCAGCTCTAGTCACAGAAGAAAATCGAGTTTTGATTGATTCTAAAGAAAAAGCAGAAGAGTTCAACGGGTTTTTTACATCAGTCTTTACATATGACGATGGAGTGAAATTGCAAATAGAGCCAGAAAGAGTGGAACAAAAATTATCAAACATTGATTTTGATGTGCAGACTATTTTTGACCACATTATCAGGTTGTCTCCAAAGAAATCATGCGGAACAGACTGTATTCCTCAATTTTTTGTTCGTAATTTGGCAGCAGTCTTAGCTAAACCATTAGAAAGGGTTTTTGGTTTTTCTTTTGCATCCAGATCTGTACCAAAGCAATGGAAGGTATCAAAAATTATTCCGCTCCACAAAAAGGAATCCGTGTCCAAGGTAAAAAATTACAGGCCCATTAGTTTACTTTGTACTTGTAGTAAAGTTATGGAGTCTATTGTTAGAGAACGTTTAGTTAATCATCTAAAGCATAATCGAATTATAACAGAAGCTCAACACGGCTTTTTATCAAAACGTTCAACGGTCACACAACTCTTATTGTGTTTAAACGACTGGACAAAAGCTGTGGATGATTGTTTAACAGTTGACGTCATTTATTTAGATATTGCAAAAGCTTTTGATTCTGTCTCTCATAGTAAGCTTATTCAAAAATTACAGGCGGTCGGTATTTCGGGTACTATGCTGGCTTGGTTATCAAACTACTTAGAGGATCGTCAACAATATGTGTGCTTGGACAGTAATGTTTTGTCTGGTCTTAAATCTGTTACGTCAGGAGTTCCACAAGGTAGTCTTTTAGGTCCAATACTCTTTTTGATTTACATAAACGATTTAGTATCGGTTCTTAAAAATTCCAAGATTAAATTGTATGCTGACGATGCTAAAGTGTATTTCTCTGTTCCTAGAAATACAGTAAATCAAGGACTTTTAGAGGATCTAAGAAACGTTTATGCCTGGTCTTATCGAATGCAGTTATCAGTCGCCTTACAGAAATGCTCAGTCTTGCATTTGGGGTATGGTAATGCTCATACAGAATATCTCATTGGTGATACACAACTTCCTGCTGTATCATCTGTTGCGGATTTAGGAGTGATAATTTCGAAAGATCTTAAATTTTCTATTCACTGTAAGCAAGTTGCGGCGAAAGGTTTTCAGCTTGTAAATTTAATTTACAGAACTTTTGTAACTAGAGATAAAGATTTTCTAGTTCAGATGTTCAAAACTTACGTCCGGTCGAAACTTGAATATGCTACAGAAGTGTGGAATCCTTATTTAATTAAGGACACAGAGTTAATTGAGCGTGTGCAACGTCTCTTCACCCGTAGGTTACCCGGAATGGAGGCGCTAAGCTATGTAGATAGACTTAGGGTTCTGAAATTGCAGTCACTTGAAGAACGTCGTTTGATTAAAGATCTGGTTATGGTGTACAAGATTATTTATGGTCGAGTGGATGTTCCTTTTGACAGTTTCTTTCAGTTTGCTAGGGTTCAAGGTACTCGAGGTAACTGCCTTAAGCTGTATGTTCAATTTTCGCGTACAGATGCACGTAAGTATTACTTTGCTAACCGTGTTGTTTCGATTTGGAACGACTTACCTGAACATGTTGTAACTAAACGTACTGTTGGTTCTTTTAAACAAGGTTTGCTTTCTCTAGAGTGGGGTAATTATTTACGGAGCCGTTATGTAACAGGTTTATCTTGAACACGCTTATGGTGGGTGAGTAGCCGGTCAATCGGCCCTGCCTACCTCCTTCTGTCCGGCCAAGTGATTGGTTGGACTGTGTTTGTTTTTAACAACCATATTTTTGTGTTGATAAAGTAAAAGTTAAAAAAATAACAGTGAGGGCTCTGCTCACTCGCTAGGGCCCGAACAACGGACCACCACTTCCTTTTGGCAAAACATTTCAGACCAAATCTGCTAATTTTACACTCAGCATGGCTTCTAAATGCTTTCCTAAAGGCTGATTTTTTCAAAATTTTCTCGCTCTGGTTGGGCACTTGGCCCCACCACCAACCAGTCATCTTGAAAATTTTAGTCCCTGGGCAGAAAATCCTGTGTACACCACTGGAATGTTCTACGACCGGTCAAGTTATATCCAGCTGGCGCCAACGGGTGCTGGTCGCGTCTGTACTTTGAGCAGCCGTTTCTGGATTGGAAGACTTTGTCACACACATCACATCGCAGTGGAGGAAGACACCGGGGTTTACAGAGCTTATCATCGCAGGGAACGGCTACGTTCAATCCGCCAGTCTCGTGTTGGTAAAAAAGAATAATAAACAGGACACTGCACAGTGAACACTATAACTAGTAGAACACCATTGGGAACCATACAAATTCTACATAAACATTCATAATATTTGTCACTTTCACCGTGCCGTCTACCGTAATCTTGACTTAAATTATTGAAGTAGGCGGACTAAAAACATGAAAATCACGACTGTCTACTGTAGCTCCCATGTTCGCGATCTAACCGTATGTCAAATTGCTGTCTCCCTGAAGCCATTCCAAAGTGCGGACTAGAATAGGAGTAAATCGAGTACTAGAATTCCCGCCATCTGCTATCCGTTTTAAATTTTCATAGTAGTACTGAAATCAATCTTCGAATTTAGTACTATTACCATACCAAACCAAATTCACTACACCATACCATATCCAAATCAAACGCCTTTACAAGATAATTTTAGTACGTACTAGAATTATGATGTTGGTAAGGCCTTTTCATTTTAGTACTAGCTCGTTGGTTATATTTATAACACTTTTCTAATGCGTCTAAATATATTCCCAATCCTTTCTGTATGTTTTGATTCTAAAAAACTGAAGAAAGGTGGATTGAGCATAATTTCTAAAGGCTTCTATGACATTATCACAGAAAACTACCACTACTGTGCCAAATTCATACCAACCAAATTCAAACGGAATTAGCTATGTACGGTAGTACCAGACCATCCATATCGAATTCAAATCGCCAAGTTTATACTATACCATACCATGTCAAATTCAAAGTTTGAATTTGGTAGGCATCCCTGTTGACAAGCGATGCTCCCTGACGAAAAATCAGCTTTTCTGAACAAATTAATGAGCAATACACAAATTTGGTTTCCTAGTCATCAATCATCACAGCTCGTCACTACATAATAGAAATATGGTAGGGACTGACGCACAACAATCGAGGTTGGCATTAGCTAATTGACTGGTAGCCTTTCATTCAGGCTACCAACTCTCTCTATCTCTCTCTCACTCTCTCTCAGCGCTTATTAGTTAGTGGCAGGGCAGGAATGGTTTCTGTTAAAGAATATGGCGTCCACTTTTGCATACTGCTGCTAAGTGTTTACTCCTTGTTCTCATCCCACTTCAGCACAAGGGGTACGTTAACCAGTTACTAATCAACTCAGTTTTATCATTTGTTAACTTAAACCGACAAGAATAGAGTTCAGTTTCGCATTAACTAAATTGCAGGCCGTTCCCAGTCACTCTACTAGCTCTCTTTGCGGGCAGAGTTGGTGTAGTGGTTTAGGCCGCAAAGCCAGTGTGCGCAATGTCGTGCGCTCATCCTCTCGGCGCGGCAAGTTTCTTGCCGCAAAGAGTTGCTCATTGGGCGCAAAGCTCAACCCATGCCACCAAAAGCTGGTGACAGCGAGTAGGTAAAATGGGAACCGACTGCATCTGCCGTTGCACTGAAGCTGCTCCACAAATCATGTCGCGTTGGGGAAGATCTACGATGTCAGAAGCTGTCTGATAAACCAACTATGTATGCTGGGAGCCCTCTGGCATATGGGGCACCAGCGCCGGTGGCCGTCGGGAGCTGTCAGCATCATGGCATCAACAGGTCGGCCGCCCTCCTGATGACCGGCACCCAGCAGCATGGCTAGGAGTGGCTGGCAGTGAAAGAAGGGCAATGTCGGAGATGATGAATCACGGGGTAGCGAAATGGACCTCAAGTCTGATCCTAGGCCATAAGGCCCCCGCTAATCGGATCGGATGATGAATCATGGGGGTAGCGAAATGGACCACAAGTTTGATCATAGGCTGTAAGGCCACCCAGCAAATCGGATCGGATCGGACTAGCTCTGTTTGCACTAAAGATCCATGGTTTTTGTTAAATCATCTATTATGCATTTGTGCTCACTGCTGCTGCCTGCCTCAATCCTGACCAGATTACACCTTAGCTCAGAAGGTGCAACCAATCACTAGGCTCACTACTGCTGTACTGATCTATAGTAATAGTCTGTAAGTTTTAGCCCAAAAACAATCATTTGTCCTGGTGAAAACAGAGCAGCGAGAAAGCAACCAGAACGACCTTATTCACAGTCAGCCATTGAAGAGTGCAGTCCACTGTGCCATGCACTGTGTCAAGTTCAAAGGCTGCCTCGGCTATGCCTATAGTGCGTCCACAAAAGACTGTAGACTGTACAAGACTCCTTTGAAGCAGATGCAAGCCCAGTCAGCAGAAGGTTACAAGATGTTTGAGAAGAGTAAGTTTCTGCAAGAAAAAAGGCCCAAATCACTAGCCGTATTCTCTTTAGCTTGCAAGATAGCCGCCGATTGTGGAAGTGAACCTGACAAACGTAAGTATGGTAGGGTAGCAGTTACATATCCCTGCATACCTTTCATAACAATGCTTGAAGTACTCATGAATGCTACTACAAGTACTTCAGATAATATACTGATAATTGGAGGCGACAGGAACAGGAATGACATGGAGCTGTTCAACACACAAAACCACTCGAGCACACTTTTCGCCACTCTTCCCTCCCTTCTGGAGTGGAAGTACAGTTCGGCAGGTCTGTTCAGCAATGGAAAAGTGGCTATAGTGGGAGGAAAAAAAAGGTTCCACAACTACACATCCAGCACAGATGTGAACATACTAGACATGCACACAAAGCAGATCAGCTCTGGACCGCCGGTACCGCTAGCAGAAATGGAAAAATCCACCTCAGCCATGGTTGGTGGTGACTGTCTGTACGTGCTCAACTGTCAGGCTAACCCTAACGGAGGCAACTTTCTCAAGCTGTGTCTTGAGTCAGGTCAACTGAAGTGGGGTGATCCACTGAGCAAAGTGCCTGTAGCACACGCCTTTAGCCGAATAGCCGTTCTCAATGGCTATCTGTATATGGTGGGCGGTCACTTTGGCAACGTTTACCGGTCAACAACCTACGAGTACAACATCAACACTGACGCCTGGGTGGTGAAAGCGAATGCCAGCCTGCCTCGAGTTTCCCACAGTCTGACCAGTTTCAACGGCAAGTTGTACATGTGTGGAGGAGACGTGAAAGTAAATGCCGAAGTTGAGCACACCAACAGTTGCGAGAGCTACGACCCATCTACTGATGCCTGGAGTTCCATAGCTGACATGATTTATCCACGCTCCGATCATCAACTAGTCGCCAGAGAAGGAAAGTTGTATGCCATTGGGGGCGTCCGCAGTCGCCGTATGGAAGTGTACAACATTGAGACTGATACCTGGACTGATTTGGGAGAGCCCTTGATCTACAACCGCTACAAGAGCGGAGTTGTGCTTGTCTGAAATTGGTTTGCTTCTGTATGCCCTTTTCTATCTGTGGAAGCTTATATGTATACTGTATGTGTCTGTTAAATGTAGTAGCTTAGCTAGCAAGCAGGGATGTGAGGTGGGAAAAAAACACCGAAAAAAAACTGTTTTTTTTCCGAAAAAAAAACCGGTTTTTTTTCCTAAGGGTCGGAAAAAAACATAAATCGCGGGAAAAAAACTCAAGCTAAAAATAGCTAATTTACGAATTTACGTCATTTTTCGTTTAAAAAATGGACTTTTGCTATGTATAATAGGCCATACTGACTCAAAACTGTTAGAAAAACAACAAAAAAGACCAAATTTGGCATGAAAAAACAAAAATGCAAACTGCTGTAAGAAAATTTGCATATAGCGTTATTTATGGAACCTGTCAGGCACTGTTTCATGCCTGTTTCGTGATTTATATCAATGTAACACGTGTATTTCTGGTCTAACAAGACTGAGGAAGGCGCTAGAAAGCGTTAGGAATCATAAAACCAGCCTAGGATACTCAGAACTTGGGCTGGAGTTTTTTCCGCGATTTAGGAAAAAAACCGGAAAAAAAACCGGAAAAAACTGGAAAAAAACAGGCCGAGGTTTTTTTCGGAAAAATATACAACCCTGCTAGCAAGCATGCAGTCAACCACTTCACTCGTTGGCAAATTTAATGTATCTCATGCACGAACTCTTCAATGGATCTTTACACAATTTTGCAAGATAACCAAATTATTCTTAAGGCGAATGAAATTAAGAAATTGACAGAAAATTGTATTGCATAGTCTAGTTTAACAGTGAAAACTCGATACGTAATGGAGCACGGGCCCTGTCTGTACAAATGTTATGTTTACTGCTGTTTGGGTATGGGATTTTTCGGAATCGGTTTGGTATGGGCAGGTATTGGAAAAATACCAGTACATATTTCCAATGTTTGCCAAAGCTAAAACACTCAATTATCAAGGTCCAAGATAAGGAGTTTGGATTTTACAAGGTCAGAGCCGAGAGAGTTCATCAAATGCCATGTGATTTATTGTTTATAGCAATTTTCTGAAATTATTTTTTGTTTCACTCGATTGAAAATCGTTTCTATAAATAATTTCAGCCAAGAAAAATGATTCAATGTGCAGTAGTTTTAGGCATAAGTATTTATCAAAATACCTGGAATCGATAGGCATTTGCATTGGGAAGGTATCCCCATAAAGTACTCTATTTTCGGTATGGGTTTGCTGTACCAAATCAACAGTACCGTAGTTCTTTTTGTGTGGAAATGTTTTATGTACAGAACAGAAGTGTTCCAATTGTAGAGATCTTCTGTCTACCAACCTGGTTCATCCCCACAGTCCATCGTTGAGTTCAATTTATGGAGGTGTTATATTTGATGAAAAAAAATCATGTTTGACGATTACAAATTTCTGGATCCCACCAGAAACATTCCGTGGCGCATTCTGGCATAGTGGCACATTATTGCTAGGGGCCGTCCATAAACGACGTCGTTCCAAAATCCCGATTTTTCGGACCCCCCCTCCCCCCAAAATCGCCTTGCGTCGTTTCTTGGGGACCATACATGTCGCTGGGTTTTTCCGTGGGGGGGACCTTTTTGAAATCCCAAATAGACCAAGTCCAAAGTGGGTTTTGTGACCTTTTTTGGGGTCCAGAAGTGGGTTTTGTCGACCTTTTTTGGGGTAAAAAGTGGGTTTTGTCTACCTTTTTTAGGGATTCTGGGGCGAAAAATGGCTTCAAAACCCTATTTGGACCGAAAAAAGCCTTAAACCCTGTTTCTGCATTAAAAATGCCTTAAAAACCCTGTTCCGGTTGAAAAACGCCTTAAAAACCGAATATTGAAGCAACGAATGTAATAACAAGCTGTTTTGTGCTCAAAATACGTATTGAATATGAGTTTCAGCGATAAAATACAGATTGAAATGCGTTATATTGACTAAAAATAGTTCAGAGAACCCTAATTTCGATTCTGAGGCACACGCAAAACCCTGTTTTGACTTATAAGATTACTAAAAAACTCTATTTAGTGATTTGAATGCAGTTCTTGAACCCTGTTTAGGGTTTCTAATCAACCTAAAAACCCTGTACTGTCAACTTTTGAAATTGGTTAGATCAGATATTGCTTGACACTCTGCAGTTTTCTTCTTAAAAATGATGTGCGTGAAGCGTCTAATGCACATTATCTGCACCTACGTGTAATGTAACTTAAAAATGAAGGCGATTATAGGGAAAAGCCCCCATCTGGAAATTGCCTTTATGAAAGCTTGTCTTCCTCTATGCCTAAGCCTAAGCTTTAGTATGTTGAACGGAAGCTTAAACGTAAAAATTGTTGATTAAGCTGAGCAAGGATGTGACTGGACTGTAGTCCACAACGGCTGAATTAAACTTGAACTTGAACTTTATTCGTCGCCCAAGCAAGACAACATGTTAGTAAATGAACTGCGCAGAAAGAGTGTTAGTGGGAAACAGGATGCACAATGTCTAAAAAGAACGGTGCACCCTTTACTGAAACAGGAGGAAGCCCGAAAGATCATTTTTTTTTCAGTTTCTCCGTAAAAATTGTCAAATTTTTAGATTCTACAACATCGTTAGGTAAGGAATTCCAGATTCGTATCAATTATTTCTCTAGTCTGCGCTGTTTCTTCTTAATGTTACATTTTTACCGGTTGGGTCTGTTATTCCGTCTATCTGGAGAGCAGGCGGAAAAGATCAACCGACGATCCTGCGGTCACGACAGTTCAGGAACGGGAAGCATCTGCGCGTCAAGTGGTCATACTTGGGCTTGAGCTCGGCGAGCCGAGACATCAGCTCGGCTCCTTCTTCGCAGCCCCTTAACGTGCAGCTTGGCACGCTGCAGCAGCGAGTAGTGCGACTTATAGCCGCACTTGGAGCACTTCTAGGGGTGCTGATCCATGTGCGTCGACCACATGTGGCTGGGAACGTGCTTCACTGCACAATGACACACCTGGCAGAAGTGCTTTGTCGTGTGAGTGTGTGTACATACATCGTATGTACGTATAATTGTGCGCATGCGTTTCAGGTGTGATTCTGATATTTGCATACAGTGGTGTTTTATAGAGCTGTCACCCCGCGCTAGAATTAGGTGTCAGCTCAGACTGTAAGGCCGTAACGGGCGAGCTGCCCTGATAAGCCAGTCTGCCTACTTGTCCGTGCCTATTGCTGTACCCTAGCCTTGATACTTGTTGCCGTGCGGATGTCTAATTAAACCGCATTTGCTGCTCAGCCACTACACTCGGATATCTGTGCCGCGCCTACACCACTCGCACCATAACACTGGCAGACGATCGGTGAGGATTCGATTCAGTGTGGCCGCCAACACTCAGACGTCTGCGTCACTCAACAACGGCGATCAATTTAAACTCACCAACCGTGTCAGAAGAACAGGTGTGCTATCGAAGGATAGTACTTCCTGCCACCTCCTACTCTTCGCCAACTCTCAGACGTCACCTTCCAGCAACCAGGAAAGCTATCGAAGGGTAGTTTTTTCCTGTCACCTGCTACTGTGTTTGAAGCAGAAGTACCAATGGCTGACGAAGAGCACCCACATCCAAACCAAGTCCTGGGTCGTTGGACAATTGCAGAGGTACCTCCTTTCTGGCCGCTGGGCAGTCCAGAACCACGTTCATGGGATGACTTCATCTCTGAGATGGAACTCTGGATCGACAGTCAAGAAGCCAGAGCCGGTGTAGCCATGACAGACAACCAGCGCAATTTGGCCATCACTAGCCGGCTAGGACCTGATGCGTTCAACCGTTTCCGAAACAGCACCGCGTTGGACAGAGCCACCACACCACATCAGCAGTACAAAGAAGCACTCAACCAGCTGTTCAAGGTCAAACGATCGACAGTTCGGGCCTACAAAGATTTCACATCCATCACACTACTCCCGGGAGAAACGGCAAATGAACTGTTGTGTCACCTCAGAAAAGCTGCTAAGGAGTGTGAGTTGGAAAACAAGACCATCGACTACTTCATCGCGCTGCAGATGGTGTGTGCAATCGGCAATGTCTACCAGCTGGTTCAGGAACAGCTACTCAGCCGTGCAGAACCCAACCTGGAGGAATTTTCCAATGTACTACACGCTGCTGAAACTGCTAGGGCAGATCAGACAGCCATTGCGGAAACATCCAACACCCTCCAAGTTTCCCGGTCCTCTGTTTCTGCTATTCACAAGTCAGCTAGAAGCAAGCAACCTCTCAAGAAGACGAAGGGACAGCAACAATCACCGCAGCAATCGCGCAGTCAACCTCAGAAGTCTAACGCCAAGTGTGGATACTGTGGCTACAGTCTACACACATCGCGGAAGCAGTGCCCAGCCCGTGATCAGACATGCAACTTCTGTGGTATCAAAGGACATTTCCAGACCGTCTGTCGTCAGAGGACCCGTCAAGGAAATGTTTCAACCAAATCAGTGGGGTCAGTCTCAATCGGCGCAGTGAAGCAGGCCTTCCAGATAACGGTGCAACTTCAACCACCACAACAACCTGCTCAACTACTCACTTGTGCTGTGGACAGCCAAGCCGACATATCTGGTATTCCAGAACTGCTGGTACACCAGATCTTCCCTGGCATCCAGACAACACCAACTGATTGCAGATTGCGCAACTTCGATTGCAGCAGAATCAATGCCACGGACGCTCTGAGGACATTTCCTTGCACAGTCAGCTACTCGGGCCGCTCAGCTCAAGCTCTCTTCTATGTGCTCCCACCCCAGTGTTCTCCTGTTTTGGGCAAGGACTGCATTCAAGCACTGGATCTACAACTCTCTGGTGGATCTCTTTCCGTCAAGACACTACAGGGTCAGTCAGCAGGGACACATCGACCACTCTCACATTCAGTCTCCACTTTACAAGACTACAACGAAGTGATCACTCAGCAGTACCCTGCGCTTCTCAGTCCAGAGATGGGACTCATCCCAGACCTTGTCCATCGCATAGAGTTGGAGCCAGATTTCAAGCCGTATGAGTCCAAACTCAGGTCGATTCCACTCTATCGCTATGACGGAGCACTCAAGGCCATCCAGGAGTTGGCAGATTTGGGAATCTGGACCAAGGTGGATCGAGCAACAGTGGTCAACCCTCTGGTTGCAGCTGACAAACCGGATGGCTCAGTTCGTGTAACCACTGACTTCACATGTCTCAACCGTTTTGTGAACCCGGTTCGATTTCCACTACCTAACATCAGGGACGTGCACCAGCGCCTTTCCAAGTCAAAGGTCTTCACAACCTTGGACCTCGTCAAGTTCTACCACAACATCGCTCTGCATGAGGACAGCAAGTCACTCACTGCTACAATCACACCACTGGGTTTGTTCCAGTACAACCGTCTACCCATGGGATTGTGTGATGCAGGTGCTGCTGCCCAGAAGTTCATCTTTGAGCTACTGCAGGACATTCAAGGATGCATCCCCTACGTAGATGACATCATTGTGCACGCTCCTGACCAGGCAACGCATGACCAGACTCTTCACCGTGTTTTGGAGAAGTTACTCTGTAACGATCAGTGTCTATTCTCTTCTGTAATCGTGCACTAATTACTTCTGTTCTATGCCCCCGGAGCGCCAATTCCTATGACGCACCGAAGCCATTCCCATTAGTGGCAGTACCGAGCGGACGTACGTTGTCGTGTGCTGATTGGCTGGATGCGGCTATCGGATGCACCCGAACAGCCACGCCCCACCGCTTCCGCTCGTTTTGTGTTGTTGTTGGCAGCGACTGACTTCCGCTAGTGATCTGCCGTAGCTGCCGGCTGATACTTATTTATTGCCGTTTAGTGCGCTTTTCTTGTTAGTTATTGCGCTGGTTTTCTCTATAAACTTTATTCTTAGTTCGGTCTCTATTGCTTTATTAATAATAGGCTGTTCGACAGGCCGATATTTAGTCGGTTTTCTTAATTATCGCTCTTTACTTCGTTCGTGCGTTCTTCGTAAATAGCGCCTCCGGGCGCCGTGCTCTTCTGTTATAGCTGGTACCAGGTGTAGTTCAGAGTATGTCCGTTGCCAGTGGAACCACAAACTCTACAATATGATGCTAACCTCCGGCTCAACGTGAAGAAGTGCAAGTTTGCTCAGTCTGAGGTCAAGTTCCTGGGTCGAGTGGTATCGTTCGGTTGCATCAGACCAGCCAAAGAGAATCTGCAGCCAATCCTCAACTTTCCGGTTCCCACTAACAAGAAGGAAGTTCAGTGTTTCCTCGGTATGCTCAACTACCAGTCTGAGTATATCCCTGAGCTACATCAGCTGGCAGAACCGCTCAGAGCTCTCACACGCAAGGCACCAAGCAAGTCCGGCAAGATCCCAAGAAACTATGTCGAGTTTCTCTGGGGTCCTCAACAGCAAAAAGCCTTTGATGTACTCAAAGCAGCTGTGTCAGCAGATCTTCAACTGGCTCTGTTCGATCCCAACAGACCAACGATCCTGACAACTGACGCCAGTGACTGTGGAATCGGTGCCACGCTCAGTCAAATCCAACCCAATGGGAAGGAGCGACCAGTGGCTTATGGTAGTCACACACTCGACGAACGCCAGAGGAATTACTCAGCCAGTGAACGAGAAGCTCTCGCCGCCATGTTCTTTGCTGAGTACTGGGAAAAATTCCTCCTGGGCCGTCACTTCACTCTCAGGACTGATCACCAGGCACTCACTTCGCTGCTCAAGCAACGTGGCAAGGGCCGTCAAAGCGCTAAGTTCGAGCGTTGGTTCGAACGCTTAAGCGTGTTCAACTTCTCAGTTAAACACATGCCTGGCAAGTCCAATATTGTCGCAGATGCTCTCAGTCGCATCCCTGAGAAGCATGTCAATTCTGCACATGATGGTGTGCAGGATCCCTTCATTCGCGCTCTTCATGCTGTGGCTGAGACACCCAAAAGCCCAACTTGGAAATGCCTCAAGCAAGCTACTGCAAGGGATCCATTGCTTCAGCTGGTCACACAGCATCTCAAGCAAAGCACTCCCAAGTCTCACCTTCCTAAGTCTCTGCACCCCTACAAGTCAGTGTGGGAATCGCTCACTGTGGAAGATGGATGCATCTCTCGCGAAGGCCGGGTTGTACTACCCCAGACACTGTGGCGCCAAGTTCTTCAGCTTGCACACAAGGGACACCCGGGCATCGATCACATGAAACGCCTGCTTCGCATCAGCTACTGGTGGCCTGGCATGGACTCTCATGTGACGCACACTGTCAAATCCTGCCAGCCATGCGAGCAGAGCTCCAAGTCAACGCCAAGGACCAAGGTTCCAGTCCAGGAGCGACCCAGACCCACTACACCTTGGACTGAATTGGCTATCGACATTACCGGTCGATTCGCCAATGCTCCTGATGGTCGCGGCTACTGTGCAGTGCTCATCGACTACATGTCAAGTTTTCCAGAAGTGCTTTGGACTGAGGACACCAGCAGTACTACAATCATCAACTGGCTCACTGAACTCTTTGCCAGATACGGTCATCCTGCGCAAATTCTCAGTGACAATGGTCCCCAGTTCACCAGCCACGCTTTTGTCAACTTCTTGACCAGCAGAGGCATTCGGCGCATGCGCATCACTCCATACAGTCCAGAGCGCAATGGATTGGTTGAGAGATTCAATGGCACTCTCAAGGGCGTTATCGAAACGCTACCTCCCAGTCAAAATCGTCACATTTGGGATGCTGCTGTGCTCGAATTTCTTGCCACCTATCGATCTACACCTACCGCTCAGAGCAAGAGCCCTGCTGAGTTGATGTTTGGCAGACAAGCACGATTACCGTTCCAGTTCGCTCAGCCGATTGCCAAGCCAGAATCTACTGCTGCAAGCACACAACCCAACCCAGTGCACACTTTCCAAGTGGATCGCCGCCTCATTGGCAGAATTCATTTTCCTGGTCCATTTCGGAGGGGGGAGAAGGTTCGTGTGAAGAAGCCGGCAGTCCAAGTTTTTTTTTACAAACAAGTTTTTTATTATTATTTGAGAAGTAGGTTAATTGTACACATTATTGGTTAGTATACACACAAAGGAAAGAAGAAACACCGCAGCTGGATCCTGAAATAAGAAAGGTAGGGCAGTCTACCTAGCTTAGTTTTCTATTTACAACTGTAACATGGTCCTCGGTTATAACTCGGTATTAGATTTCCAAAAATTGTATATATTTATTCCAAACGTCAACAAAGGGCTCCTTTTTCTTTAGAAGCAAAACTGTGTAATATGCAGTCTTTAAGCTTGCTTTCAGAAAATGTCTAAAAGTCATCACTGAAAATTCCTTAACCTGTTTACGTGCCAAATCATAAATAAACTGTTTAGTATAGATGCTTAGCAGATTCAAAATCTCTACCTCTACATAAAGGTGATGTATTTGTCCAAAAAGTGCTGAGATTAAGTCAAAGGAGACTTGTTGGTGTTCAACATCATAAATAAGGTTTTCTAACATCCTCCATGCTTTTCTCGCGACTGGACAGTGGTACAACGCGTGTTCCAATGTATCAGTTTCGTGCAGATGACATTGTTTACAATTCATATCATTTGTTACACGCCTGTAATACAAGTATTGTTGGGTCGGAATTATCCGATGTAATACTCGGTACTGAAAATTGCGTAGTTTTACATCCGGTGACAGTTTCTGTGCTCGAATACATGCCTCTTGAAATAAATCCTCAGTTACCCAGTATTTCTCTAGCCAGCGTTGCTTTGCTGTAGGGCTTGTGTACAGCTTGGCTAATTTATATTTCTTGTATAACGGAACACTTAGTTTTTCTAGTTCATTAGCCGCAGGGTCATACTTTAGATACTGTTCAAGCAACTCATTCCAATTATTTGATATTTGCCTTCTCCAATTGGTTGGCAATGCTGTCCATAATTTCTTCCATTGCTTGCCATCTATAAGCATAGCTGGATACCTAGCTAAAGCTTGTTCATAGCTCATAAAAGACCCATCGTCATTTAGCAGGTTTCTTACTTCAGTAACTCCGTTTTGGTTTAAAACTGGGTTAAAGTACATGCGCTTTGGCCGTCCTACCTTAACATCCTTATTATTCAAAATGCTTCTTGCTAGGCCGGCAGTCCAAGTTCGCAAGGGTCAATCGCCATACACTCAACCACTGACTATCGTGGAAGTATTGGGCTACTGGACGTACAGGCTTGAGGATGGACAAGTTGTCAATGCCAGACGCTGTAAACGCCATTACAACGCCCCTCTTGCCTCAGATGATGAGCAACAACAAACGAATCGTCAAGCTGGTCAGGCTGAAGTAGGACACGGTCCGCAAACGCCTCAGCAGCAAGCACCGCCTAACCAGTCGCCAGCGCATTCAGGAACACCATTCTTCACACCTCCGCAGCAGCAACGCTACAACCTACGCGACCGGCGGAAGATTCAAGCTCCCAAACGCCTGATCTTTGATAAATGACTGCTGCCATTGTTTTGTAACTTATTGTACCGCCGGCTCATCACTCTTCTCTCTCTCTCTATGGAAGAGGGGGGTGGTGTCGTGTGAGTGTGTGTACATACATCGTATGTACGTATAATTGTGCGCATGCGTTTCAGGTGTGATTCTGATATTTGCATACAGTGGTGTTTTATAGAGCTGTCACCCCGCGCTAGAGTTAGGTGTCAGCTCAGACTGTAAGGCCGTAACGGGCGAGCTGCCCTGATAAGCCAGTCTGCCTACTTGTCCGTGCCTATTGCTGTACCCTAGCCTTGATACTTGTTGCCGTGCGGATGTCTAATTAAACCGCATTTGCTGCTCAGCCACTACACTCGGATATCTGTGCCGCGCCTACACCACTCGCACCATAACATGCTTCTCTGCCGGGGACAACTCTTTCTTCTCCTCCGGCTCCGGCACACACTGCGCTCTCTTCTCTTTGTGCAGAGAGAACAGTTTCTTCGTGTGATCTATCAGCTGAAACCAGCACGGCGCTTAAAACCCAACAAAATGGACGCCACCCTCCCCAAATTTTGACTACAACACCCAACATTAATATACGTGGTCCGGGCCGGGAAGGACCCCGGGAAGACGATTTTACCGGCGTGTTCCGGTTTCCTCCTTTATAAAATTGTAGCATACTTTGGCGAGTTTTAATCCATATTATTGCATAAGCAAGCTTAGCTAGGGTTATTTTTATGCAGTTGAAATATATTATTACATACATCGTTAATGGAAAGGTGTAAGCTACATCAATCATGTGGTAGAATTGATACCGCGATAGAACACTGCTCTTTTGCCCCGTTTACTTTGGAAGGTCAGCGCTCGATTTTTCAGGTCGCGGCGAGTCAGGGCGGACGAGGGCGAGTTGAACTTTATGATATGATCATTTTAATTATGACTTTGAAAGCTTTTCTAAAAGTGGGACCAATTTGCATGCCAGCGTGGCCGGGATAACTTAATTTTAGACGGGCTGCACTAGGTGGGCGAGGCCGAATTTTGAACATCTCTATGACACTTAGAGACAAGAGGACTAATGGTAGACTGGTAATGACAAAATGGTAGTATAACCCTCTCTCAAGTGACAAGGGTGCATCCACATAATTACCCATTGTTTGTTAGCATAACAGCAGTTGCCTCGGGCTAACTGTTTGTCTCTTGCTTGATATTCAATTGATTATAATTGGGCAACCATGGTCCTGAGAGGGCAACGGAGTCCTGACCCCGAATTTATTCCGCTCTATAGGCAAGACTAGCTGAAGTCATACAGTACATTTTGCAGGTCACACTTGTCCAATTGCACCTGGTTCAAATTTCTAATTCTCATTTCCGAAATTTAATTTGAATAGGAAGCTGGCTGAACAATATCGATTAAAGCTCACCAAATTAAGCTAAAATTTTGAAAGGGTGGAAACCGAAAAGGAGGAAAATGGAAAGGAGAAATCCGGAAAAGAGGAAACCAACCGGAAAGGAGGGAACCGGAACAGACCGATTTTACCGACCACCCTTCAACCAATTTTTCCGACAAGTAATTCAGCAGTCTTTTACAATTTCTTTTAGAATTTCAGACTTGCTAAAATCGCCTGCAAAACGGCATTGTTTAGCTGCAGTTGAGCCAAAATCAGCGATTTTTCACAATTTGTAACCTAAATTCTAAGCTAAAAACTCGTGATTTCTGAGCCAGTTTGTTAGTACTGCAGCTGCTAATAAGTAGTACTTGAATTTTTGCCTCAGGGATGAGGGCGTTTGGTCTTCTATACATAGATCCGGGTATTCTATGTGTGTGAAAAGCGGAAGAAAAGACACCTCAGCTCCAGGACAGCTAGACTGGATGTGCTGTGTGAGTCGGTTTTTAGTGCCGTAGCATTCGCCCTGCCACACCGCGAGCACTCGTAAGCTTTGGAGACAACGTGCCGACGCCAAATATGCTGCGCTTCACGGTGAACGCGCATCGGTCTGCCGCACAGAGCACAATTGTGAAACGCTTTCTTTCTGGTGACCGCCGGCTGCACTGGTCGATCTGCTGGGCGACGAGATATTGCTGCGCGAGCCACTGCCAGCAGAACCCTGTCTCGGGGTCGAGCGCAACTTCAGATGAAAGCGTTTTCTTGGCTGCGCTTGGATGGGCGTTGAATAAAACGGAACAGATTTTCATACATGTAACAGGTCATCCGCCGAAGGGGGGAGGGGGGTGGGGGGTCTGGCTGGCGCCGGCCGGGGGGGTAGAGACCTGCGCGGGCCGCCTTTTTGGCGGCCCGGCCCGGATTTTCAAATTTCCAGCCCGGCCCGGCCCGGCCCGGCTGACATTTCGTGCCGGGTAGCCCGGCCCGGCCCGGCATCTCAAAATTTTCAGGCCCGGCCCGGCCCGGCCCGGCAAATTTAGAATGGCTCAAAAACGCTGAATATCGCTATTTTTAGCAATTGCAAAGTAAAAACGAAAGTTTTATGGTAAGGAAAAACAGTTGAAGAGGCTAAATAACGAAAACGTTTGTTTAATGTTTACGAAAATCCATGTCACTGTTTGGGAGTGAGTTGAAAATCAGAAATGCCGTTTTAGCCCTTATATTTTAGAGTATAAGTTGGTGACACTTAAATTGACATGACCAGTCACACTTAAATTGGTCGTCAAAGTCAAATTGTTTGTCGTGAAAGCAGTGGCGTATCCAGGATTTTGGAAAGGGGGGGGTGTAAAATTTTGAAAGTGCCTGGTTGGGCCGCTGCCCAACCAGGGTAAGAAAATTTAGCAAAATTAGCCTTCAAAAACGCGTTTAAAACGCATTCCGAGCTTAAATTTTACAGAAATTACAAGTTTTAGTAGTTTATAATGGCCTGGTTGGGCTTCTGCCCGACCAGGGCGAGAAAATTTTGAAAATTTGGCCTTCAAAAACGCATTTAGAAGGCATTCTGAGCACAAAATAGACAGTTTTAGTACATAATTCATTAGTTCCTTATATTTTTGACAGACTTTTTCTTCCTACCTCCACCGCAAAGGGGGTGTACACACCCTACATCCCCCCTGGATACGCCACTGCGTGAAGGTATCCTTTCTGTAGCCGTACTTAGCTTTTTACCGAAAGAAACAAAATGACGCCCTACTGGGGCGGCCCTAGCGCAAACAGATAAGTGTAATGAAATCGTAATGAAGTAGTATCCATGGCGCCTTTCTTCAGTAAAACACCTGGGCGCTGATTGTATGTACATTGACGAGAATGGTCAAATTTCTTTAATCAAGTAAACACCGGCCCGGCCCGGCCCGGCTTGAAAACACAATTTTTGCGGCCCGGCCCGGCCCGGCTAAAAATCCCCGCCGGGCCGGGTCCGGGCCGGGCCGGCCCGTGCAGGTCTCTAGGGGGGGGGTCGGAGCCAAAATTTTTGGAGGGGGGTCGGGCACTAAAAAACGCTCAAAAATCGAAAAAAATCGCTATTTTTGGGCTAAAAATCGTAAAAAATCGCTAATTTGCTAAGAAGTGCTGTTTTACAGGCGATTTTGGCAATCATTTGCTCAAAAAGTACTTGCCAGAAAAATCGGAGAGGGGGGTCGGAAAAATCGTCTCGGGGGGGGGGGGGTCTGGCCTAAGTCGGGTGGGGGGCAGACCCCCCTGTTACGTGTATGCAGATTTTAGAAACCTTTAGAACTAGAGTCGAACAATGACAGAAAACCCTATTCCCCGCCAATCTCATCTAGCCTCTCGGCTGAGAGGGGGTCTTTCAGGTGATGGGCGCAAAAAGGGCTAATAAAAATCTGTTAAAACGCTCAAAAACGCGAAAACTCGAAATTTCGGCTAAAATATCTGTAATCGGGGGTCCAACACAGCTAACGGCAGTTGTCTTAAGGCAATTTAAACGTGATCTGTAACATCAATCTCTTAAATCGCAAAAAAATGATCGCGAAATTGCTTCGCAGATCGGGAGGGAGGTGACAGAAAATCGTCTCCGAGCGGCATACATGTAACAGGTCATCCTCCGAAGGGGGGGAGGAGGTTGGGGGTTCTGGCGCCGGCCGGGGGGGTCTGAGCCAAAATTTTGGGAGGGGGTTGGGCACTAAAAACGCTCAAAAATCGAAAAAATCGCAATTTTTTGGCTAAAAATCGCTAATTTGGGCTGCAATATAGCTAAAAAGTGCTGTTTTGCAGGCGATTTTGGCAATTTTTGTGTCTGAAATTGCAAAACATTGCTCAAAGATTACTTGCCAGCAAAATCGGAGGGGGGGGGTCGGAAAAATCGTCTCAGGGGGTGGGGCATCCGGGGGGTCTGGCCGTACATGCATGATGAGGAGACGCAAACTTAATCTCCTGCTGGCCTTTCAGAGGGACGCTTCTGAGATATCAGCTATAAACAGAAAAGAACATAAGAATTTTGAACATATTTGTCTGCATTTTCAAACAGGACCATTGTTAAAATCGACTGCCACATAAAATACAGTAGAAATTGCGATCCAAGTGCCATTTTCCGCAGAAGCCAATTATATGCCATATCTTTATACATGGCTAGTAGATCGCAAAAGTTTGCAACCAGGCGGCGCTCGCCAAACGATGGGACCGTGTCAAAGTCCCTATGTATGGAAATTGTGAAGCTATGTTTGGCGTTCAATCGTTGTTTATCTCCTCAAACAGTACGTTGAGGGCTCTTGTAGTGAGATTTGGCTAGTGATGCATCTTCTGCTTGAACCTGATATGACTGAAGAGGTTGATCTATGTAATGCTGTTTTAGGTATAGGGGTGGCAATAACTTGCAGTTAAAACTATAGGCTTTTTTCAGTGAGTCAATACAGAGTAGAAAGACAAGATAAAAAGCACTTTTGCCCATAAACAGGCAAATTTAATAATAACGCTTACAAAACGCGCACTGCAATTAAGATGGCCTACCCGAAAGGGTAACTATTACACGCTGACATATCAAACCAAAACTATAATAGACCAATGTGGTTCGCAAATATCGCCTGGGTAATTCAATCAGTTTGCCAACCGTCCGCAAGAGTCCGTTAAGTCACGTTTGCTAATGTTCGCAAGCTCCGCACGCGGCCCCTAGCCTAATTCTCGACTTGCGCTTAGACCAATTATTGCATTTATTAGGGTGTCAAGTTTCAATCGGCCCTGTTTCTCAGTTCAATAATAACACACCACCTATTTTCTGATTATTTTTATGATTCAGGAAGTTTACAGTACTTCTTTCTAAGGCTAGCATCAGTATCTAGTGTTGTTACAATACCAAAATTTCCGTTTGACTATGACTATGACTACTGTCCGTTTGAGTACAATACCAGAGTAGTCAAATTTGACTATATCGTAGTCAAACCGTTTGACTTCTATGACCACCTGTTTGACTACTTTGACTACTTTTTGAAACAGAGCCAAATTGACATTTTCAGGCATTTATCATGTTTCGGTTACCAGACGTCAGCCTGAAATGGGTGTTACTCCATCAATAAATCATTCACTTTGAAATAAACACTGGTTAGGCGCTAAAAGATACGGCAGAATTGTTCTTTTCCCTCGGAATTCTTTATTGTGAACCAAAAACAGCATACTGTGGAAAAAACGCCGTAAAATAGAATAAACGACTAGAGGGGGATACCCTCCTATCATACATGTAACAGCTCCGGGGGAACCGGGGTAGGGGGGTTTTCTCTCAGGTGGTGGGGGGGGTTTCGCCCGGAGTAGGTCCAAAATTTCAAAAAGCTCCCCAAATTCGGTTTCCAATGGCTTTTTAAGCGAATTTCAGGCCAAAATTTAGCGATTTCTGAGCCACTTTGTTAGTACTGGAGCCACTACTAGTACTTGTGTTTTTGGGTGGGGTGGAGGTGAGGGGGGTTGACCTCTCCAGTAGGAGGTAACCCCAAACCCCCTAGTACATGTATGCGTCCGATACCCCTGGGCCAATTCTTGACGTTTCTTCAACCAAAAAGTGCACATTTTCTACTGTATGTCATAATTTAATCTTAGACCTGTGGAACTTGAATCAGGTAGAGATTCACTGAGTTATGCTTCATTGTTTCAGAATTTTAGAGAAAAAGGTTGTTTGGTCTATAATGCTTAAAAATGTATCAAATTTGTCAAATATTTTTTGCGAACAGCGAAAAGTGACAAAATATGCCAAAAAAGGTTGCCTCTTATAACAGAACGTAGTCATAGTCAAACGGTTTGACTACCTGGTCTTCGTTTGACTACGTATTTATGGTAACGAAGGTAGTCAAACTTTGACTTTGACTACCTGTCCGTTTGACTGCAATATCACAAAAGTATTAAGTATGACTTTGACTTTGACTAGTAGTCATAACAACACTATCAGTATCTCGGCGAAGGGCTGTTTTAATCTTTCTGCACACCTACAGACTCTGTCTCAGTGCCGGCACGTTCATGCGCAGTAAAAGGGATCAACCGGTAAACAATCTCGTCACAATACTTGACCTTCGCCCGATCTAATTTGCTAAGACACCTGGCTAATCATATCAGCAAAGACCCGTTTAGCTGGACCGGCTGTGGTACAGCTAGACAATTGCTCTCGGCCAAAGAGAGCCTCAATCAAATACTGCAGCAACTTAGGGCGTTTATTGTCGGCCTTCACTTGACACTGAGTACTATATGTAGGCACTGTCAATCTAACTCCATCATTTTGTTAGCCTTTTCGTATAATGTCATTTTTCCGTAAACGCCAAGCTGACCAGGGCGAAGAGCAGACGCCATTGTACGCGAAACCAAAACCTGGCCAGGGGAATGGGCAGGCCAATTACACAGTTTTAGCAAGCTACAGCTAATCTCTACGCCCGGTGCAGCTGTTTGATTAAGTAATAGCTTGCGTCCGCAAGAGGTCGCAAATGCTCGCAAAAGTTGGGAAGCATCGCTGAGGTCTGCAAACAGGTCGCAAAAACCGTACTCGTTCGCATAAGTACGCTAATTTTGTTGATTAGCGGATACTGGTACTTGGTTCGCAGTTTGTACTGTAGCTACTAACTACTAGCTGAGATTAGCGTTTTTGAGCAACTGTTACTCCAAAACACCACTTCACCCATACATGGGCCGGAAAAATGGGTTGGGAGTAGTCAAAATCCAAAAATTTGGGGGTGGGCCTACCGATTTGTGGGGTCGCGGCAAATTTGGTGGGTTGGTCCAGGAACAAAAGTCGGTTTCAGGTGGGTGGCTGGTGTGGTTTAGGGGTAGAGCCCCAGTTGGGTATGGGAAATACCCGGACCCCCTCCCGCGGCCTATGCATGACTTCACCCATTTTTTGTCCTCTATCCTGGTGCCCCAACCATCTATGAAGGTTAAATACGTGCACGCTGAGGACAGGAAAAACAACCATTACAGCCGCGTCAGTGGCTCAGTGGGTAGCTCGCTGCCTCTGAGTCACGGCGGCCGCTGCATCCCTAGTGGTTGTAGTGGTTCATCCTCTCGGCGTGGCAAGTTTCTTGCTGCAAAGAGTTGGTCGTCGGCACAACGCTCCACCCAGGCCACCGAAAACTGGTTACAGTGAGTAGGTAAAATGGGAACCAACTGGATCTGCCGTTGCACCGAAAGCCGCTCCTAAAAGCATGCCGCGTTGGAGGGAAGATCAACGACGCCAGGAGCCGTCTGAGAAACCAGCATTACGGCCTATACCGGTTTACTCCTCCTCGGCCGGGCGGCCGCTGGGAGCTGTCAGCACCATGACGTCACCACGCCAGGCGCTCTCTTAGTACCTGGCGCCCAACAGCATGGCTTGAGTGGCTTGGCAGTGAAAGAAGGGCAAACGTCCGAGATGACGATATAAGGGGTAACGAAATGGACCGTGCAGGTCTGATCGTAGGGCCGTACATTGTACGACCCCCCCGCCAGATCGGATCAACCATTACAAATTCATTAACTGACCGACTTAGGCAAGCTTGCCTTTGCGGAGACAGAAGATCGCTTTCGGTGCCTGACGTCGAAGCTGGACCGAGAGAACGGTACTGGAGATAGAGCCGGTGTGGAAACTGGCAGCTCTTTCTCATAACCGTCTTCGCCTGCTGCTGCACTTTCAGTGGCACGTTTTTCAGGTCTCATCTATAAACAAAAAGAATGAACAAAGAGTTGGTGCAACAGGAGGAGTGTCGCAGCGTGCGCACAGGCGGCCAGACTAGCTGGCCAGTGGCTCAACAGTTACAATAACCTAGTTACAAGCAGCCACAATTTACATAACACAGGTAGGTGCGGCATCATAAACTCAACCTCACTACATTGTACAATGTAGTATTAACAAGGAGGGTCCGGCGGTTCTTGTAGCAGGTCAGGGAACGGCTGGTGGGGTATACTACTACTGCCATACAAGGGCCGGAAAAATCCGAACGGGGTGTGGAGGTCGTATTGTATCGCGACCGGTGCCTAATTCTATCTAATGAACTCTGGCTTCAGGGCGCGATAAGAAGGGAATTAAATGCAGGACAATTCGATCTGTATGGCAATGAAATTACACTAGTACGTTTTAAAAACCAACGTTTATCTATTAATAGAAGAACGCGCCAATGAGGTTTTTTATACTATACAAAGTAACAATCACCCTAATTAATAGTAGGGATGGCCAAAGCACGTTCGCGCGGCGCGGAATAGAAAATACAAAAACACAGCCAAAAAGTGGTCCAAAACGGTTTTTGCAACTTCAAGCGCAAGTGCTTTTTTGTGTTCCGTTATTGATTGGAGGATGTGATGTATTTATATGAAACAGAGTGTGAGCTATCGAATAAGATGCATATTGAATCATAATTCGGCCGTTAAAGGGCATTTTCCTCTTGATAACTGAATTCGTAGTTTTTCAATGTCCATTTTCTGCTAAAAGGAGACTTGATTCAAATTTTGTTCAACCGGATTTAAAATCAGCGTAACTTGTTACCTATATACCACCACTCTTTTTCTTAGCGCAGTTTGACGCGGTCCCCACAAATTGGATTCTTTCTTAACTACTGAAAATCGGCTTTTTCGTGGATTTTTTCGTGTTCCCCGTTCTTGTGAAAAAAACGACGAATTCGGCGAAAGATGTTCAATCGGTTCCATATACAGTAGACTTCAGGCTTTCGAATGATATAACAATTTGCTCTCTGTTCTTTGGCGTTAACCCCACAAACGGTGTTGAAGTTTCTTTAACCCTTAATTTTTGCAATTTCGGTCTTTTATTGTATGCAACACCTGCAATCATACTTTTTCGCATTAATTTAGCTGTGCGACGAATATTCACATCTTTCTAGTACATTTATAACAATGAAGTTGGTTGCACCTTCGTAACTCGCGCCATAGAAAATCAGTCACCGCTGGAACGGCGACCAAGTTATAGACACTAATTTACGCGATATGACCGACGCGGCTGTTTTGAACCCGCATTTCTCCAATTTTTCATGAAATTAAGTGCGGTTTTTTGCATACATAATCGCATCCGGTCATGCTATTGCCGTTTTAGCATAAATTTTTGCTTGTAACGCTAGTTATTCAAATCTGTCGCCCATAACTAAAAGTGGTACCAAGTGCGTCATACAAAAGTTCTTCGCATCCGGATGGTTTTAGATCGCATTTTTCTAATTCTTCATGGAATCAAGTGCGGTTTTTTGCGTAAATTATCATATCCGGTCATGTTATCGGCGGTTTTAGCATAATTTTTTTGCCGTAGCGTAAATTTTTGAAAACCATTGGCCATACCTACTAATAGCTCAGATTACTAGTCGCTCAATTCCTATTTCTAACAGCTCCCACTCTCCACACAGAGAGAATGAGTCACATCCGCTGATGAGGGGAGCCGACCAATTCTCATACAAATATTAGCTGGGCTGGCTTATCGCCACGGCAAAAACAGAATTTTACCTAGGCTACGGACAGAGGCAGAGTCAACGCCGCGTTCAAGGAGGGTGGTGGCACAGCCAATGCGGAAAGAGTGCAGTGTGAGTCTGGAGCTGGCTGAGTTGCGGCGTGGGGCAGGAATTCCCAGCAGCCAACGAATGAGTGCAATAGAATTTGAAGGCGAAACGGGGTGAGGGCCGAGGGGAGTTGGACTGGGGGAGGCGTTTTAGTAACGGCAGGCGGTCACAGAATTCATGATAGCAGGAGCGGGGGCAAAGCGGCGAGGCGTGGCTAACAATTGGACGGAATGACCATGCTTATGCTGGTCGGTCTTGCTCTGTGAGAGAGAAATGGTCAGACCAGCACTATGGAGGGTGATATCGGAAAAGCGAACGGCCCGAACCTCGGAAAAGCGTAGACAACCTGCAAACGAGAATAGTGCCAGCAGGAAGGTGCGGTAGTGGTGGAGTTTCCCGGTGGCGAGGGCTTGTTGGCGCAAGTGAAGCAGGGCGGACCGTGATGCAGGAAGGGTACGACAGGGCGGAAAGGGGCGATTGGCAGCATCAAGAACAGCATGACAAAGGCTCGAATCAGAGAGTGAGTGGTCGCCCAAGAGGCGATGGAGCCAGACCAGCGCATAGAAGGAGGTATTGAGGGATGAGAAAGAGAGCCCCAAGTTAGATTTGTAAGTGAGAAATAAAGCCACATGAGAGGGATGAGCTGGCAAAGAAGTCAAATTATGTTAGCACAGAAGGAGCGAAAGGAAGAAAACACAGACAAATAATTATTTACAGTAGAAGATGCTCGACTCTGTAGGAGAACGTAGAGTAGATCGGCCTGGAGAGGGAGCAAGGAAGGTGACACAGGACAAGTGAGATTGAGAGCGTGAATTAGATCTGAAATGTACTGCAAGCAACTAGGAAAGAAGGGAGGGAGGGGGGAATGGATCGGGATAAGAGAGAAAACGACCAGAAGCCAAGTGAATAATGAACGTGAAAGAAGGGCAAGCAGCGGCCGCAACTGGGCCGGCTGAAGCCCGGCCCACTGACCGTTGATTGGCGCGACCGCCGCGTCTAACGCATACATTTTACCTACGCTATGCTCGGGTAAAATAGCGTTAGACGCTATAGTCGCCGATGCCGTTCGAATCGCTGAAATTCAAAGTTAATGTACGAGATGCAAAGCAAGAAAATCGCCAGAAAAACGGTAAGGGTGGAAAATGGAGTGGGGCTGGGCACCAGGGCATAGAAAGCGGGCCGCATGTGGGATTCGCTCTATGTGTAAAATAAAGGGAGCATGAGTGCCTTGTGGAAAAAGGAGGGGCCAAAACGGAGAAGGCCACTCCGGCACAAGAAGGTGGCAGCGGCTGGGCCAAGAAGGAAGTGCCGAACAGCGGCAGCAATAAGGCGAGGAGGAGGGACGAGCCAGTTGTTATGAGCGCCCCAGGGGAACGCAAAACAGTCCACCCCAGAGGAGCCAGGGCAGGAAAAGCGCGAATTAAAGCAGTGGACCTGGTTGGTAAGATGTGAACTAAACCGATCGCAGGTATGAGGTCCCCACAGGGAGTCAAGCTGGTGGAAAAGGGCAGGAGTCACAGACCAGTCATCATAATCGGGAAGGCGGCTGAAAGAATCAGCGGTGAGGTTAAAGGTGCGAGGGACCCAGAGAACCATGAGAGTAATCTGGTATTCGCGGGCACAAAAAAGGGCCTCCAAGGCTAAGCGTTGCAGGTGAGGTTTGGGACTGCCTTTGGCGACAATGCTCTCAACAGCCTGATTGTCTGTAGCCCAATAAATTGTTTGACCCTTAAGTTGCCGCGTCGTTGGCTCAGTGGGTAGCTTGCTGCCTCTGAGTCACGGCGGCCCCTGCATCCCTAGCGGTTGTAGTGGTTCATCCTCTCGGCGCGGCAAGTTTCTTGCTGCAAAGAGTTGGTCGTCGGCACAACGCTCCACCCAGGCCACCGAAAGCTGGTAACAGCGAGTAGATAAAATGGGAACCGACTGGATCTGCCATAGCACCGAAGCCACTCCTACAGCATGCCAACTTGGAGAAAGAGCAATGACGTCAAGTGCTGGCTGAGACGACACAACAAGGCCTATACCGGTTTACTCCTCTTCGGCCGGGCGGCAGTGGGCGCTGTCAGCACTATGACGTCAATGCGCCAGGCGCTCTCTTAGTACCTGGCGCCCAACAGCATGGCTAGAGTGGCTGGCAGTGATAGAAGGGAAACGTCCGAGATGACGAAACACGGGGGTTGCGCAATGGATCGCAAGATCTGAGCGTAGGGCTGTAAAAGCCCCCCCCCCCGCACATCGGATCGGATCGACCCTTAAGTTGTTGATACATAGACTGGAGGCCAAATACCAGGGCTTGAAGATCTCTGTAAGTTGAGCTCTGTGTGCGGTCACCAGATGCCCAAGGGAGAAACGCGATCTGGTGGGCTGGTAAACAAGATGGGTCGGTCCATCTGGTACCATAATTAGTGAGCTGACAGAGGAGGGGATTAAGGTTGACATTGAGTGAATGGGCAGTTGAGCGATCGCCAAAAGGGTGAGTCCTAGAGTGTGCGCGTCCGAATACTTGAGAAACAAACAAAGAAAGGGCGCAAGTGTCAGATTGGGCAGACGAGAGGTGATGCAACACAGCCGCGCCACCAGATGCGCTGGCATCGGAAAAACAGAGCAAAGAGGGCCGGGAATATTGGAGAGAGCGAGAAGAGGGGAAACGGGCAATGGCATCGAGCCAGGAGAGTAGGGTGTCACGCACAATCGGAAACAGGGGAAATGCCACATCAAACGAAAGGTGGGTGCGATATTCTCGGTCAGCGATTTGGTAGAAAGTATTGTGGCGTCTTTTGGGGCCTGTTGATACGCCCACATAAAACGAACAATAAGAAAGTGCAAGAAACGTCAACTGGCTTGAGCTGAAATGAAAGCAACGACAAAGGCGCTGAATGGTGAACGTACCCTAATTAAAAGTAAGCATAAAATGGAAATGCACAGCATTTTGCTGTTTCAAAATTCCAATTTCCAAAGCTTAACATTAAATTTTGCTTTAAATTTGAAAATTCATACCAAATTTTCAAAAATTTAGCAACACAAAGCAAAATTAACGGGCCGGATTTTGGGCGGGCCGGACACCGTTTTCAGCTCCCCCGGGCCGGGCCCGATTTTCATGCCCGGTGGGCATGGCGGGCCGGGCATGCTTCACCTGCTCGGCCCGCCGGGCCGGGCCGTAAAAAAGGTGCCGTGCACATCTCTATGTACACCCTGTACATTAGATTTGCCAACGAGAGAAGTGCTAGACTGCATTGCTCGGCTTGCTGGCTACTTCATTTTTTAAATGAAAAGAGACACAGACACATATGAGCTTCCACACATACAAAATGGCATACAGAAGCAAAACAATTCCATGTAACAGCAAGGTTGATCGCAGAGACAGATTGTGCTCATCATATTCTTGCCTTTTTCAGACAAGCACAGCTCCGCTCCTGTAGCGGTTGTAGATCAAGGGCTTTCCCAAATCAGTCCAGGTATCAGTCTCAACATCATAAACTTCCGTTCGACGACTGCGGAAACCCCCAATGGCATACAACTTTCCTTCTCTGGCGAGTAGCTGATGTCTGGAGTGTGTGTGAATCATGTCAGCTATGGGACTCCAGGTGTTGGTAGATGGGTCGTAGCTCTCGCAACTGTTGGTTGGGTCAGCTCCAGTGGCATTTACTTTCACGAGTCCTCCACACATGTACAACTTGCCGTTGAAACTGGTCAGACTGTGGTGAATTCGAGGGACGCTGGCGTTTGCTTTTATCACCCAGGCGTCAGTGTTGACGTTGTACTGGTAGGTTGTTGACCGGTAAGCCTTGCCAAAGTGACCGCCCACCATATACAGATAGCCATTGAGAACGGCCATTCGGCTAAAGGCGTGTGCTACAGGCACTTTGCTCAGTGGTTCACCCCACTTCAGTTGACCTGCCTCAAGACACAGCTTGAGAAGGCTGCCTCCGATAGAGTTAGGCTGACAGTTGAGCACGTACAGACAGTCACCAACCATGGCTGAGGCGGATTTTTCCATTTTTGCTAGCGGTACCGGCGGTCCTGGGCTCATCTGCTTTGTGTGCATGTCTAGTATGTCCACATCTGTGCTGGATGTGTAGTTGTGTAACTTTTTGCTTCCTCCCACTATAGCCACTTTTCCATTGCTGAACCGACCTGCCGCTAGGTACTTCCACTCCAGAAGGGAGGGAAGAGTGGCAAAAAGTGTGCTCGAGTGGTTTTGTGTGTTGAACAGCTCCATGTTGTTCCTGCTCTCTCCTCCGATTATCAGTATATTATCTGAAATACTTATAGTAGCATTCATATGATAAGTACTTCAAGCATTGTTATGAAAGGTATGCCTGGATATGTAACTGCTACCCTACCACCATACTTACATTTGTCAGCTTCACTTCCACAATCGGCAGCTACCTTGCAAGCTAAATAGAATGCGGCTAGTGATTTGGGCGTTTTCTTCTTGCAGAAACTTACTCTTCTCAAACATCTTGTAACCTTCTGCTGACTGGGCTTCCATTTGTATCAAAGGAGTCCTGTACAGTCTACAGTCACTTGTGGACACACTGTAGGCATAGCCGAGGCAGTCTTTGAACTTGACACAGTGTATGGCGCAGTCAACTTCACTCTTCAGTGGCTGACTGTGAATAAGGTCACCGGGTTTGCTTTCTCGCTGCTCTGTTTTCACCAGGACAAATGTTTGTTTTTGGGCTAAAACTTATAGACTATTACTATAGTGCAGTACAGCAGTAGTGAGAATGTACATGTATGTAACAGGGGGGTCTGGGGGTCTGTGCCCCCTCCCCACCCGACTTAGGCCAGACCACCCATGATGTGGACCCCCCGGAGACGATTTTACCGCCCCCCTCAGGCTTCTGACACTTAATTTTTTGAGCAATTTATTCCGATTTTTTACAATTTCAGACACAAAAATTGCCAAAATCGCCTGCAAAACTGCACTTTTTAGCTGTATTTGAGCCCAACTTAGCGATTTTGAGCGTTTTTAGTGCCCAACTCCCCTCCCAAATTTTGGGCTCAGACCCCCCGGACGGCGCGAGACCCCCCAACCCCTCCCCCTTCGGCTGATGACCTGTTACACGTATGGTAGTGAGCCTAGTGGTTGGTTGCACCTTCTGAGCTAAGGTGTAATGTGGTGAAGATGGAGGCAGGCAGCAGCAGTGAGCACAAATGCCTAACAGATTCTTTAACAAAAACCATGGCTCTTTTACTTGGCTGCCAGTAAAACGGGCAAAGAGAGCTGACTGAAAGCGGCCTCCAATTTAGTTGATGCGAAACCGAGCTCTATTCTTGTCAGTTCAAGTTATTGATGAGATGATTAGTAAGTAACTGGGAAACCAAATATCTGCATTAGCGCTGATTATAACCCCCTGCCGCAGACCTCCAAAACTCGGCCGGCTCTAACGGACGCCAGACGAGACGCGCACGGATGTGACGTGTGTTTTTTCGGTGTTTTTTCGTTTTTTTTCAAAAAAACCGGGTTTTTCCTAAGGGTCGGAAAAAACATACATTGCGGAAAAAACTCAAGGTGAATTTTAGCTGTATTTGAGCCCAAATTTTGGGCTCAGACCACCGGCCGGCGCCAGACCCCTCCAACCCCCTCCCCATTCGGCTGTAGTGAGCCTAGTGGTTAATTGCACCTTGTGAGCTAAGGTGTAATGTGATGAGGATGGAGGCATGCAGCAGCAGTGAGCACAAATGCCTAATAGATTCCTTAACAAAAACCATGACCATACATGTAGCTGGGTTTTCGGCTGGGGGGGGTTTTTTCCAGATCCAAAATAGGGTTTCAGCACTATTTCCAAAGGGGGTTTCAGCGACCTTTTTTGGTGTCCAAAAGTGGGTTTCAGCGACCTTTTTTTGGGCTCAACAGAGGGTTTTGAGGACTAAAAATGGGGTAAAAATCCTGTCTGAAGTGCAAAAATTCCGTTTAAAACCCTATTTATTGGTTTAAAATGTGCAGAAAATCCTATTTTTTATTAAAAACGTGCAAAAAACATGTTTTTGCTTTAAAACATGCAAAAAAGCTCTATTTTACTCGACAGAATACAGCTAAAATGCGTATCTGGAACCCTATTTAGAGATTTTGAAACAAAAATTAGGGCACTGAAACCCTGTTTAGGGTTTTTGAGACCCAAATTAGGGTTCCGGAACCCTATTTAGGGCTTTTGAAACCCAAATTAGGGTCCCGGAACCCTATTTAGGGTTTCAGAAACCCTGTTTAGTCTCTGTGAAACCCAAATTAGGGTTCCGGAACCCTATTTAGGGTTTTTGAAACCCAAAGTAGGGCTCCGGAACCCTATTTAGGGTTTCAAGAAACCCAAATTAGGGTTCCGGAACCCTATTTAGGGTTTCAGAAACCCAAATTAGGGTTCCGGAACCCTATTTAGGGTTTCTGAAACCCTAAATAGGGTTCCGGAGGCATTACTTTGGGTTTCTGAAACCCTAAATAGGGTTCCGGAACCCTATTTAGGGCTTTTGAAAGGCTAAATTACGGTATATAAGTCTTGAAACCCTGAATTTTAGCAGTTTGTAACCCAAAATAGGGTTTCAGAAAAACCCCCCCCCCCATAATTCGGCTGGGGGGGGGGGGGTTTGCCGAAAATCGGGCCTGGGGGGGCTAAACCCCCCCAAACCCCCCCTCCTACATGTATGACCATGGCTCCTTTACTTGGCTGCCACTAAAACGTGCAAAGAGAGCTAGTGGACTGACTGAAAGCAGCCTCCAATTTAGTGGATGCCAAACCGAGCTCTATTCTTGTCGGTTCAAGTTAATGAATGATAAAACTGAGATGATTAGTAAGTAACTGGGAAACCAAATATGTGAATTAGCGCTGATTATTACCCCCTGTCGCAGACACCTAAAACTCGGCGGGCTCTAACGGACGCCAGACGAGAAGCGCAGGGATGTGAGGTGTGTTTTTTCGGTGTCTTTTTTTCGTTTTTTTTTCGAAAAAAACCGGTTTTTTCCTAAGGGTCGGAAAAAACATAAATCGCCGAAAAAACTCAAGCTGAAAATAACTAATTTATATCATTTTTCAGTTAAAAAATTGACTTTTGCGATGTATAATAGGCCAGACTGACAGAAAACTGTTGGAAAAACAACAGAAAAGACCAAATTTGGCTATCTAAAACAAAAAGGCAAACTGCTGCATGAAATAGCGTGTATGGATGGAGCCTGTCAGGGACTGTTTCATGCCAGTACCGTAATTTATATCTACGTAACCAGTGTATTTCTGTTCTGAAAAGACTCAGGAAGGCGCTAGAAAGCGCTACGAATCATAAAACCAGGCTAGGATACTGAGAACTTGAGCTGGAGTTTTTTCCGCGAATTAAGAAAAAAACCGGAAAAAAACTGAAAAAAACAGGCCGAGGTTTTTTCGGAAAAATATCCATCCCTGGGGGATGCGCTGCCGCCAAACTCGTCCGCCCGGCTGTGTGCATAAAAATGTGTCGGCTCTCGTGTTCATACATGCAGTTGGGGAAAAAGGGGATTTCCCCCAGGTCCGGTTTATGGAAAATTAAGTCAAAAATGAGGGGTGGTGCCCTCTAAAAATAAAGCACGGTTGTATGGTCTAACCACAGACACAGACCTGTAAAACGCGTTCTTGTACAAAACAAAAAAAAGCAATTTTCAAGTCTCGTATATAGAAAGCTCAGCGCGCGCCAAATTTAAACGTATAAAACTATTATTTGGTACGATAAACTGTCAATAATACATTTTTGCGGGCTTTGGCGCGCTGCGGCGCTTTCAAGATTTAGGTGTTCATTGTGTATTGTGTTCCCTTAGTTGAGGCGATTGTAATCCATGACCCCACAACTGCGTATAACCCTGCATTCTATTTAAGGTATAACACCCTCATTTTTGACACTGCTAAGTTTTTACCTTGACTGAAAGTAGAAATCAGCCAGATATTAACCGGTTGCGCGAGGGAGCTGAGCGCTTCAGGGTTTTAAATCCATGTAATGAGCCGCGTCGTTGACTCAGTGGGTAGCTCGCTACCTCTGAGGCACGGCGGCCGCTGCATCCCTAGCGGTTGTAGTGGTTCATCCACTCAGCGCGGCGAGTCTCTTGCTGCAAAGAGTTGGTCGTCGGCACAACGCTCCACCCAGGCCACCGAAAGCTGGTTTACAGCGAGTAGATAAAATGGGAACCAACTGGATCTGCCGTTGCACCGAAGCTCCTCCTACAGCGTGCCAACTTGGAGAAAGATCAATTGACGTCAAGTGCTGGCTGAGACGATACAACAAGGCCAATACCGGTTTAGTTCCTCCGGCCGGGCGGCAGTGGACGCTGCCAACACTACGACGTCAATGCGCCTGGCGCCCTCTTGGTGCCTGGCGCCCAACAGCATGGCTAGAGTGGCTGGCAGTGAAAGAAGGGCAACGTCCGAGATGACGAAACTACGGGGGTAGCGGAATGGACCTCGAGTCTGACCGCAGGGGGCCGTAAGGTTCCCCCCCCGCACATCGGATCGGATCGGAAATCCATGTAATGATTGGTTAAACTGCAAAATTTGGGACAGATTCGACGAAGGGTTGGTGAGATATTTATGTTCAAAAATTGACGACTGAAAATTTGGGTCAGGTCATTTCCGAAGGACTTAACACCACTTTCAAACAACAAACTAGCCGATTCTACTCTATGTTTGCTTCCATTTACGCATAATGCATTTTGTTAAGAGCAAAGTTAACATTTCTACAGCTTCGACGTGCACATGAGCCATGCGTTTTCAGCGCGCGTATGCGCCAAATTTAACTTTTCCAAAAACGTAGCCAAATTTAGCTGCCGACAGCAGCTGCTCGAGTGCGGCGTATACCGCAATTTCAGCGTTCCCAATTTTCCCACTGAGCAGCAACTCAATTATTAGCTTTAGTTTCTTTTTATTTCTGCAGGGCTGAAAATACAGCGTGATTCACATATCCCGTCGACACAGTTCCACTGTGATTTCTACAAAAGCATATTTGATTCTTTCCTTCAGCTTGGGAATGGCCACTGGCTGGGATCCATAGACCTTGGACTTGACAAATCCCCACAGAAATCCGTTCCATTCAAGAGAAGAGAAGATCCATTCAAGAGTTCATCAAATACAAGGTGTCCCAAAAAATGACAACTTTTCCTTTTGCTGTCATATTTAGACCTAGTTCCCAACCAAATTTTAGTTTGTAGTTAGTGGTTAGTAGTCAATTTGTAGTCCCTGGGAGCTGTGCAAAAATGACGACATCGGTTTATTGGGAGGGGCTTTTAGGTACTAAAAAACACTAAGAAATCGTAAAAATCGCAAATAATCGGTAATTTGGGCTCAAATACAGCTAAAAATGCATTTATTTTTGCAGGCGATTTTAAGTAATAAATTTACTGTCCGAACAGATAACAAATTGAGCAGATCAAGGGGAGGGCTGGGCCGTTTGTCCGGCTAGCGCCCTACCCCGTAAATACTTGGACAGGTCCAATTTATGGACACTATTTTTGAAACTGGACACCGTGCTTCTTTCATGCTTTCATTTTCGTGTTTGAAATTCTAAAAGATCCAAAAAATTTGCCCAAAAAATTACTTGCCAGAAAGATCAGAGGAGGGCCGAAAAAAGTCGTGTCGGGCGGGGGTCCCCGATGGGACCATTTCGTGTGGGCCAGACCGCCCTCTGTTAAATGTATGGTGGTGGACAATCTAGCCTTAATCATGGGATGATCTAATAGGTGTCATTTATGTACATTGTACAGTATGCATTTATAATTACAGGACAACTACTAAACTACTAATTCGATTATCAATGAACTAAGATGCCAAGCTATGTTTGTTAATTTCTGTGATTAACGGAAAAGTTTCGCGATTTTTGTAAAATTTTCGCTTAAACTGTTACAAAATAACTGTAAACAACCATGCAGATTTCAAGATTTGAGACTACAAACTCGGCACGAAAAAATATGTAGTTAACACAGTTGGTCGAGTGGTTAGGTCACCGACTGCTGTGTGCGTGTGTAGCGAGGCGACTGCACACGTTCACCCCCTCGTTCTCCCCCTCAGCGCGGCTACTGTTGTTTGGTATTGGATTTTCCGTTTGTGTATGTGTATGGTATGTGTATACACATTTACCTTCAAATGTGTATGGTAATTTGTGTATACACATTCAATAAAACAATGTGTATTTTTGTGTATATTTGTGTATGTGTATTATACTGAAAATGCAAATTTTTTGGCAGATTTTTAGTCATAAATGCTAGGAAAATCAAATCTCTCAATGTCTGCTGCTTGAAACCTTAGATAGCTTTGAAATCGAGTTAGTTAGCCCATTTTAAGGCTTCATGAAGATTTCTACTGTTTAATACTGCAGCAAAAACATCGAAATTTTACGATTCTGCTGGAAATTTTATCTACTTTTGCTGATCAAATACACATACACAAAAATACACATTTTGAGTACGGTTTGTGTATGGTAATGTGTATCAGAATTTTCAATGTGTATGTGTATGTGTATGTGTATACACATTGAAAAAACAATATGTATTTTTGTGTATGGTAAATGTGTATGTGTATACACAAACAACAGTAGGCGCGGCCCGTGTTTGTCGCAAAGAGGAGTCGATGGCACGTAGGCTGGCATGTGGCGCGTGTGCCAGCTGAACTTCTAAACGCGCTGACTCACTCCTCTGACCTGGTGTTGTCTGAGGCCGGCCGTCTTTTCCGTGCCAATGAGGAATTGGGCGCGCCTCTTGGCCCATCTACACAGCCGTCCCCTGGGGCGTATGTCCTGGTGCAGCCGGTTTGTTATCGTTGCATGCTGATTGCTGCATCTGGGGCATGGGGCGTGTTGATTGTTCAGCCCCCGTGCCGGGTAGTCTTACCTGGGGCCTATTTCATAAAACGTTCATATTTATGATTTTATGAGTTATGAGAATATGAGCTCATAGTATGAGTCCTCATAAAGTCGGTTTCACAAAGTTTTGCGCGCACTCATATTTATGATTCCGATTTTATGAGTGATTTTATGAGTCGCAAAAAGAAGAATAAATAAAAAAAGAAGAGAAAAATGAGTTTGGCCTTGAATTCGTGTGGAAAACTCTGCTAGCATCTTAGAAAAAATGTCTGGTCGCAAAAGAACGCAGAGAAAACCGTTGTATTGGACGAAAATTTCGACTCAAAGCATCGAGAGGGAAGGAAAAACATTTGGCAGAGGTCGACGAGCTTGTCCTGCAAATAAATACCTCGACTCCGCTTTGGTAGAAGTAGAAGGACTGGGCCAAGAAGCCACTGATCCACAAGCCCAAAACACTGCCTCTAACGAGCATGATTACATCGAACAAACATCCTGTGATCACGAAATAGACCAGGGATGTGAGGTGGGAAAAAACACCGGAAAAAAACTGTTTTTTTCCGGAAAAAAACCGGTTTTTTTCCTAAGGGTCGGAAAAAAACATAAATCGCGGAAAAAAACTCAAGCTAAAAATAGCTAATTTACGTCATTTTTCGTTTAAAAAATGGACTTTTGCTATGTATAATAGGCCATACTGACTCAAAACTGTAAGAAAAACAACAAAAAAGACCAAATTTGGCATGAAAAAACAAAAATGCAAACTGCTGTAAGAAAATTTACATATAGCGTTGTTTATGGAACCTGTCAGGCACTGTTTCATGCCTGTTTCGTGATTTATATCAATGTAACACGTGTATTTCTGGTCTAACAAGACTGAGGAAGGCGCTAGAAAGCGTTAGGAATCATAAAACCGGCCTAGGATACTCAGAACTTGGGCTGGAGTTTTTTTCCGCGATTTAGGAAAAAAACCGGAAAAAAACCGGAAAAAAACTGGAAAAAAACAGGCCGAGGTTTTTTTCGGAAAAATATACAACCCTGAAATAGACCCTGTTAGAGGCCTCCCCTACTGTCCCACCAGCAATGCCGTTGCCGAACGTCATCAGGTACTTTTAATTTTTTTGCTTGTAGAATTTGTTTTCTTTATCCTTATCGGTTTTCGGTAACCCTGCCCCAGCAAAATTGCCCGTATTGGTACACAAATATGCCAGGGGTTCTAGCCTGAAAACTTTTTAGCGATAGATAATGAAAACATTTCCCAGAATGCTATATAAAACATGAAACTAAACACGTTTGAAGCAGTGTTTTTCACTATTCTGCAGTCGTATGTAGTGTACGCAGGGGATGCTTTGTGAGTTGGGTTCACTTCCGATTTCGATGGAGGCGTTGTAATAAAAACGAGTAAAAAATAAGAGAACCCAATAGAAAGTACTCCAATCCACTCCCCTCCGAGAATAGCTAAGTTTATATCGACGGCCCTTTATGTCAGGAATACAACCGTCCTAAAAACTACTACATTCTCAACTACGTACGTGTATCTGTGGTGCCTTTTAAGAGTCGTTCTCTGGCCGCATCGAGTTTCAGTATTCAGACCCAAAATTGAAACTTTGCGCTAGAGAGCTGTAAGTTGGCACACTAATACATACTTATGAGTTATCTTTCAGCTGCAAAGCATTAGTGGATCTGACGCTCCTGTCCTGAGATATAGCCTTCCGAAAATCGGTTCGCTTAACTATGGTACCAAAATTTCAAAGTCTAATTTCTCGCTTCATACTCCGAATTCGGACCTAAAAATTGGGGGTTTTAGAGTACTTTTAGACTGCTTTAAGAAACTTTTGTCAAATTTTCGTTTTCATAAAAAAAATTTTTTTCGCCCCCTTTGCGCCCCCCTAGCTCGTCTGGAACCCCCCAACCCAGTTTTTTTTATTTCAGAAAAATGTTGCGCTATCAATTACCTACCGTTTGGTGTGAAGCATTGTTTGCTCAGACCCGGAGAGCGTGAGAAAATTGGGGTCAAACATGTTCCGGTCGTAAAATTTTCGCACTCTTCTCAGGCCAAATATTTCCAAGTCCGGACATGTTTGACCTCAATTTTCTCACGCTCCACTGGTCTGAGCAAACAATGCTTCACACCAAACGGTAGGTAATTGATAGCGCAACATTTTTCTGAAATAAAAACAACTGGGTTGGGGGGGTTCCCGACGAGCTAGGGGGGCGCAAAGGGGGCGAAAAACATTTTTTTTTCTGAAAACGAAAATTTCACAAAAGTTTCTTAAAGCAGTCTAAAAGTACTCTAAAACCCCCCCCATTTTCTAAGTCCGAATTTGTACTAGTAGGTGGAAAACCGGACTTGGAAACATTTTAGACTGCTTTAAGAAACTTTTGTGAAATTTTCGTTTTCAGAAAAAAAATTTTTTCGCCCTCTTAGCGGCCCCCTAGCTGGTCTGGAACCCCCAACCCAGTTTTTTTTATTTCAGAAAAATGTTGCGCTATCAATTACCTACCGTTTGGTGTGAAGCATTGTTTGCCCAGACCCGTGGAGCGTGAGAAAATTGAAGTCAAACATGTCCCGGTCGCAAAATTTTCGCACTTTTCTCAGGTCAAATATTTCCAAGTCCGGTTTTCCACCTACTAGTACGAATTCGTACTCAAAAATTTGGGGTTTTATAGTACTTTTAGACTGCTTTAAGAAACTTTTGTGAAATTTTCGTTTTCAGAAAAAAAATTTTTTTCGCCCTCTTTGCGCCCCCTAGCTGGTCTGGAACCCCCCAACCCAGTTTTTTTTATTTCAGAAAAATGTTGCGCTATCAATTACCTACCGTTTGGTGTGAAGCATTGTTGTTTGCCCAGACCCGTGGAGCGTGAGAAAATTGAGGTCAAACATGTCCCGGTCGCAAAATTTTCGCACTTTTCTCAGGTCAAATATTTCCAAGTCCGGTTTTCCACCTACTAGTACGAATTCGGACTTAAAAATTGGGGGTTTTAGAGTACTTTTAGACTGCTTTAAGAAACTTTTGTGAAATTTTCGTTTTCAGAAAAAAAATTTTTTTCGCCCTCTTTGCGCCCCCCTAGCTGGTCTGGAACCCCCAACCCATTTTTTTTATTTCAGAAAAATGTTGCGCTATCAATTAACTACCGTTTGGTGTGAAGCATTGTTTGCCCAGACCCGTGGAGCGTGAGAAAATTGAGGTAAACATGTCCCGGGAAAATTTTCCCATTTTTAGGGAAATTAAGGTTTTAATGAGTGGTTAAATTGGGGGTTGTTTTTGTTATATTTTTTTTTTTTTTTTGGGGGGGGGGGGGGGGGGGGGGGGGGGGGGGGGGAAAATAGAAGGGGGGGGGGGGGGGGCAGAGACTCCGCCCCTTATGACTCAGCCCCGCCCCAAGCGGTAGATTAGATTGGTAACGGCTATGTATTTCGGTCAGATTTGGGTGACGCAACCGGCCACTCAAACTCTGCAGCCTTTTTGCTGGTACATAACGTTGTTAAACAAGTTGCTACTACTTTTTGCTTCATACATACATTGTTTACCAGTGCAAATGTTGCCTTTCGTTTAGTGCCAGCTGCAGCCAACTTTTTTGCTTCTAGAGATAAGCGGCGGTTCCCGATTCTATCAATGCGTATCTGCCCAACCCGTTAGAGTGTACTTTACCTGCCGCATTCTGCCCCTAGCACGTGTGTAGTGCTAACGTACGTAGTAAACTACTGGCTAGCTAGTTTTTCGGCCCACATCAGTATGCTTGACCGCTTGAGTCACCTAACACTTTCTCTGCTTGTCTGCTCTGGTTAGCTCGGTGTGCGTTTGTGCGCTAACTGCTACTTACAGACTGTCTCGAGGATTGTGGTTCTCATTTACCTTCTGACTGCTCAGTAGCTTTGGCTGCGGATTAGCAAAAATAAGTTTCCAAATTTTTGTTTTCTATTTTTTTTTTCACAGCTTCCTACTTTTCAAAGTTCAGTTTTTTGTGTTTGAATTTATTTCACCCATCCAAAATTTTGTTTTCTAAAAATTATTTCTGTTTTCCCATTTTCCGAATTTGTTCTTTCTTTTCAGAACTTATCTGACGCTCCACTTGGCTACGATTGGGCAAGGCCGACAACACATAACCCAACAGCCCTCTTCAGGGTTACCAGATGGATTTTGGGTCTCATTTCTGAATTAACTAGGGTGAGTCCATTATCTGTTTGGTATTGTTGGGAGCGCCATCTTTTGGTAAGTGTCTGTTTTATCGTTTTGCTCTGGTAAGGAGCTAATTTGTTATGTCTTTGTTCTGTTTTTGCACAAAAATGCTTTCAGCTAGTAAGTTTGTTTCCATACTTCAGTTTCCACAAATTCTGCGAGTTATTATGTCTTTGTTCTGTTTTTGCACAAAAATAATTGCTTTCAGTTGGTAAGTTTGTTTCCATACTTCAGTTTCCACAAATTCTGCGAGTTATTATGTATTTGTTCTGTTTTTGCACAAAAATTGCTTTCAGCTAGTAAGTTTGTTTCCAAAATTCAGTTTCCACAAATTCTGCCAGTTCAGTTTACTCTGTCATTTTATTCGAAAATCTTATTACGTTTCAAAACATTTACAAAGTTGTTTACCCAATTTCTTTTCACTATAAAAGCAGTAGTTTCTGAAAAATTTGTCATTGTATCTATTTGTTCTGGTCGAGAATGGCGGCGCAAGATTTGACTGTCGATCGTGAGGTAATGAGTGATGAGAAAGAGGAAAAAATTGATCTGGCACAGTTGCTATTTACAAATAACAATGAGGAGAAAATAGATTTGGCTGAGCTACTATTTGAAAAGGAGCCGGCCGAAGAGAAAGCGCCAGAGCAAGACCCGACCGAACAGGAAGAGGAAAAAATCGATGATGACGATCTGAAGGAATCGGAGGAAGACGCTGATACTAAACAGGACACACGCAAAATCAAAAAGAAACCGATGTGTCGCAAGAAGAAACGAGTGGTTCCAGTAGCTCGCAAAAATGAACACTGTTGTGTGATAAAGATTTTCCTGTAGAAGCGGTGTTCCGTATACACGATAAAATCAATAGTTTATTCAGTGGCGCGCAGGCCATATCATTTTTTGAACAAACACTTGGCATATACGTCTCGCATCTTTGTGTTAACCTCCACACAGCTGTCACACAGCGGGAATTGCACGATCAGTTTTCCATTCAACTTCAGCATGGGCATATTTCTGGAAAGTCTGAAACAAGCTTCGCACATGTAGGCCGAGTAGGAAAGTAGAGGCTGTACCACCTTCAGCGTTTCCAATGAGGTTGGTCCAGACAGTGTCGGTTTCGGTAGAGGTATCGCCTTGGCTAGTCTCTGAGGTTCATTCTCGCTTTTTTGAAATTTCGCCGGAGGCGGCTGATCCCATCGGGTCTTTCTCGGAGTCTGAGGGGTTGGAGGGTGTCGTTTAGCCATTTCACCATCAACGTGCTGTGGAGGTGTGGCCAACAGAGCTTTTCGTTCAGCGATTCGCTTTTTCACAAGTTCCAAGTCCAGAGGTGGCAATGGTTTCCATCGGCGTCTATGTAGAATGCCTCGCATGTGGTTGACGAGGTTGCCTCGAGAGTTGAAAGTTCGGTCGCACGGTTTACAGTAGCGGTTGTCGTAGTCCTGCATCGTCATTCCGTCGCGATCCAAGAGCTGTTGCAGAGACAAAGGAGCCGCCATCTCTCACCAGTACACAATGAACAATGAACTGGAAGCAAAAAGAATGGCTAAAAATAGCTTTCAGTAGTTTGTCTGCAGACAAACTTTTAACGATGACGTCATCAATCTTAAGACAAACACAAGCTCGCGCATGAGTAATACTACTTTGTCCTAAGACAAACTTGGTCTCGAGACAAACTTGGTCTGCAGACAAACTTCCTATAAAGGAGCCGAAAGCCGAGACCGCTCATTCTTGTTGTTTTGCTTGCTGCTGAAATGTCTCTTCTGGAGAATTCTCTCTCTCACTCTCTTGATGATAGTGAAATCTGGAGACTCGGAAGTCAACCTGATGATGTGGACTCGCTCAATCTGGCCAAAGTAAGCTATTTTGTTTGTTGTTGTGGTTCTTATTTGATTTTGGGTCAAAACAACACTCGGAAACACTAATTGTTTGTTAATTTATCTCACTAAATTCCTTCATTTCAGTCTGTGAACGATGAGCATGATGACGAAATTTGGACTCTTACTGGTCAACACGGAGGTCGAGTAGAGGCTGCCCCGGAAATCGATGTGGACGCGCACGTTGAGATCGGTACCTCTCATCAAGTCGCTGTCAAACGTCTCAAGACGACGGGAACGCAGTTTGAACTGACCTTCAAGGACTTGGACCCAGTCGCAGATCTTCTGGAACTCATACGGCAGGCTTTTCAAGTAAGTACTTTTTATTCTGGTACAGTGTACAATGTACATACTGCCCTGCCCGCCCGCATAATAAGTGCAATAGTGTGTTCAATCAATCTGTACAAGAAGTAATAAGTGCATAATAAGTGCAATCAATCTGTACAAGAGAAATTTCTTTCAAGTGTTTTACATTCATCAAACTAAAATCGTGCCCAAAACTAATAATGTATGTATTGAATTCTCACAGGGCAACGCATTGTACTCACCTGCAGCGCAATTACTGTGTGTACAAGAGAAATTGTATAGTGTTTGCGTTCAGATTTAAAAGTCTTTCAAACTAAATCGGGCAAACTGTTTTCAAGCTAAATTTAGTGTGCATGTTTGTTTTTTTCAAACTAAAATAGTAATTTTTGTGAGGTCTTTCTCTTTCAAGAAAAACTCTCTCTCTTGAAAAACTAAAACTCTTTCAAACAAAAGTCTTTCGTGCTTGTGTTCAGATCTTTCAAAGTCTAAAAGTCTTTCAAGCAAAATTCCTTTCAAACTAAATTGAGTGTTCGAGGCTTTCAAACTAAATAGGGTATTAGCAAATTTGAGAGTGCCCAACAAAAAATTTCTCCATGTATGTAGTGCAATACATTCGAATAGTATTGTGTGTGTGTGTGTGGGTGTGTGTGTGTGGTAGGCAGTATATACGTTAGTAAATCAAGGCTTGCTACCTTAGTCAGCTGTGCAGGGTAACCTACGTATGTACTCGCCCGCAGCGCAATTGCTGTGTGTACAAGAGAAATTATGTGGCCTTAAATAGTGTTTGTGTTCAGATTTACAAGTCTTTCAAACAAAATTGGGCAACCTGTTTTCAAGCTAAATTTAGTGTGCATGTTTGTTTTTTCAAACTAAATTGTTTTTGTGAGGTATTTGAAACTAAAACTCTTTCAAACAAAAGTCTTTCAAAGTCTTTCAAGCTAAATTGTTTTCAAAACTAAATTTGGTATTACGGAATTTGAGAGTGCCCAACAAAATTTCTCCATGTACATAGTGCAATACAGTAGTGTAGGGTGTGTGTGTGTGTGGTAGGTAAGTATGTACATTAGTAAATCAAGGCTTGCTACCTTATGGTGTGCAGTACACAAAAACGTACTTTCAGAAGCTGCTGGATCGCGCCTTTGCTGATGGAGAACTGACTGATCGAGTTGGACTACAAATAAATCACCCCGGTCTGGAACAGCCTATTCTTATCCCCTTCCGCCGCCAGAAAGACGTGTCTGTCGACAAAATCCTCAACACTATACAGAAAGTGCTACAATCCCGACAAACCTTCTCCCTGGACTCCCAAATCTCCGTTCTCTTCACAAGAATCACAACCCCTGCCGGAAGTGGCAGAAGACACACCTTCAGAGGCAACTTCGACGAATGGTTCGCAGAGAGAACGACTGGACACGGTGGCTGCTTCTATCAAGTGAAAAATAGAGACGATCTATGCCTGGCCCGAGCTATCGTGGTCGGAATCGCCCGATTGGAAAAAGACGACTCCGCTGAGAAGAAGAGAGAATGGGGAAGAATAAGAGATGGTGACAGAGACGGCAGACATCGAGACTACTTGCAAAGAAACCGGGCTCGAGCGCTAATGGAACGAGCTGGTCTGACTGATCACCATGGCCCCTGTGATATCGAACAGCTACAAGCGCTACAAAGAGTGGTCCCCGAGTACAAGATCAAGTGTTGGTCGAAAGAAGCCTACTGCGCCAAGGTCTTTGAAGGCAATGTGAACTCTGAAAAAGTGGTGCACCTGTTCCACTACAAGAAACACTTCTGCGTCATCACGAAGATGGCCGCCTTCTTCGACTACTCCTACTGGTGTGAACCCTGCGAGAAAGCCTATGATCACAAAGAAGACCACAAGTGTCAAGCCGTGTGCCGAGCCTGCCTCAGCCGAAAACCCTGCCCCTTTGAAAACTGGAACAAGTGTCAAGACTGCCACCGCCTCTTCGTAAGTCGAGACTGTTTCGAAAATCACAAGCGAGAGGTGCAAGAGAATGGAAACAAGAGAATGAAGGTGAAGAAAACTTGCGAAATCCTGAAGAAGTGCCCTACTTGTGGTCGAACTGTGGACAGAAGCAAGAACAAGACTCACGTCTGCGGCTTGTCCGAGTGCCTCGTATGCCAGAAGATGGTGGACCCTGTCAACCATCAGTGCTACATGCAGACGATAGAAGAGAAAGAAGAAGAAAAGATGGCCCCCTGCTTTATCTACTTTGACTTTGAGACGACGCAAGACACTACGGTTGGACAGAACGACTATGGACACGTCCTGCAGCACGAAGTCAACTGCTGCATTTCCCTTAAAGTTTGCGACCTGTGCAAGACTTCCCCTGAAGCTCCCTGTACCCGGTGTGGTGACGACAAGTTCAAAGTGTTCCTGGGCCCTGACTCTAGAGACGCCTTCTGCAAGTACCTGTTCAGCAAAGAAAACGTCGGCTGTACTGCTGTGGCACACAACGCAAGAGGATTCGATAGCCAATTCCTACTGGATTACCTACATGAGCAATCTGTGAAACCCGAACTCATCACGAGAGGACTGGAGATTCTGAAACTGGAAGCAGTCAAGATCCGAGTCATCGATAGCCTCAACTTCCTCCCTATGCCCCTCAGCGCAATCCCTAAAGCCTTTGGACTGACTACCTGCAAAGGACACTTCCCTCACTTCTTCAACAAAGCTGAAAATTGGAACTATGAAGGCCCCCTCCCCGACGCCTACTTCTATGGAGCCGGCAACCTGAAACCTAAGGACAGAGACGCTTTCTACAGTTGGTACAACAAAGAAAAGAAGGAAATGGAAGAAGAAGGAAGAATGTTCAACCTGAAAAGAGAACTGGTCAAGTACTGCAAAGCTGACGTTCTGGTTCTGGCGCAAGGCTGCATGAAATTTAGAGACGATTTCCTGAAAGCTACCTTTATCGACCCCTTGGCTCAAGCCGTCACAATTGCCTCCGCCTGCAATCTGGTCTTCAGAAGAAACTTCCTGAAAGCTGACACTATTGGAATTGTACCTGACAAAGGCTACCGGAAAGAAGAGAGACAGAGTGTGAAGGCGATCAAGTATCTGAAGTGGTACACTGAAGAAAACGACTTGGCTGAAAAAGACTGCTTTATTCAACACGCTCACAATCAAGGAGAGTTCCGAATTGGCCCCTACAAAGTGGACGGTTTGCTGCGCTCTGTACACGGAGAAAACCTGAAGAAAATCTACTCCTATCACGGCTGCGTCTATCACGGCTGCAAGAGCTGTTTCAAGGACCGGCGAAGGACTCTATTTACTGGATTGACTGCACAAGAAGCCTATGAGCGAACTGTGGAACGAAGACTATACCTGGAGAGAGAAGGGTATGAAGTGGAAGAAGTCTGGGACTGCGAAGTGGACTCTATGCTGAAACGAAACCCCGAGATGAAGGCGTTCTTTAACTCTGTCAACATCCCTGAACCTATGGACCCCCGAGAAGCCTTCTATGGTGGACGGACGAATGCTGCTAAGCTGTATCACAAAGTGAAAGATGGCGAAAAGATGCACTACATAGACGTCTGCAGGTATAATAATTTATTGATTTTTTGTACTTAACCGATTCTGTTTCAGCCTCTATCCTTGGGTGTGCAAGAATGGCGAATTTCCAATCGGTCACCCCTCTGTGCTGACTGATGACTTCCGGCCTGTGACAGCTACCTCTCAACCCTACAAAGGACTGATCAAATGCCGAGTTCTCCCTCCCCGACGACTACTGCATCCTGTTCTCCCCCTCCGCTCCGGCGGCAAACTCTGCTTCCCTCTCTGCAAACTCTGTGCCGACCTGCGCCAATCTGAACGCTGTCTACACGCTGATGAGGAACGCTCTTTCTGGGGTGCCTGGTGCACTATCGAACTCTACAAGGCTTTGGAATTGGGCTACGTAGTGCTGGAAATCTCTGAGGTCAGTTTGTTTCTTTCTTAGACAGCAGTACATTTCTTTATTACAGGTCTGGCACTATGAACAATGGTCGAAATACGATGGTGTTGACGCTGATACTGGACTCTTTACCGACTATATCAACACCTTTCTGAAGATTAAACAAGAGGCGTCGGGATGGCCCGATTGGGTGAAGACGGACGCTGGCCGAGAACGCTATGTTGAGGACTATGAGAGGACTGAAGGGATTCTGCTGGACCCTGCCAAAATCGAGAAAAACGGCGCTCTCCGGCAATTGGCTAAGCTGTGCCTGAATAGGTAACATTTTTCGTCTCATTTGCTATTTGCTTAAACAGTTTTGTTTCAGTTTCTGGGGAAAATTTGGCCAGCGAAATAATCTTGGAAAAATGGAATACTTTACCGATCCGGCCAGCTATTTTGACACGGTGTGCGACCCTACGAACGAGGTGTCGGTGGTGCGAGCGATTAGCGAGACGATGGTGGCTGTGAACTATAAGAAGGCGGAGGAATTCGTGGAGGCGTTGCCGCACACTAACAGTGTGATCGCTGCTTACACTACGGCGCAGGCGCGCTTGAAACTCTACTCCCACATCGAACCTCTGCAGGAACGGGTTCTCTACTTTGATACTGGTAATTTACTTTTTCTTTCCTACTGGTGTCTAATTTTTCTAATTTCAGACTCTATTATTTATCTGACGAGACCTCTAGACGTTTATCACCCGCCGACCGGTGATTTCTTGGGAGATATGACGGACGAGTTGAGTTGCTACGGTGCTGGAAGCTACATTACTGAATTTGTCTCCGGTAAGTTAGTTTCTAATAGTATAATTGTACATTTTCGTACACACTGTATGTTTCAGGAGGCCCTAAACAATACGGACTGCACATTTGGTCAACAAAAGAGAAAAAATTCATCGATATTGTCAAGATAAGAGGCTTCTCCTTGAACGCTACAACTGCAAACCGGCTCAACTTCAAAACACTAAAGAAACAGGTTCTTCTCTTCATCCGGTCGGGCTGTAAGGAGACAGTGGATGTGGTGATACAAAGGATCGAAAGAACGCAGGGGAGAAAAATTGTGACTAAGACAACGAAAAAGACTTATTCTATGGTTTATGATAAAAGGGTCGTTTTGCCTAATGGCGAAACGTTGCCCTTCGGATACTGAGCTTAAAGAGGAGCGATTATGATTTCTGGCCTCTAGCTCGATAGCCGATTTATTGACTTTTGCTGAAAGGGAACGTTTTTGCCTAACGGCGAAACGTTTCTCTTTGGTTACTAAACTCAAGAGAGGAGTGTGTGATTTCTGACCTCTAGTTTGGTACCCGATTTACTGTTTCTGGACTTTTTTCCTGGATTTGGACTCTTTCTGAACTGACTGTATTATACAAAGTACAAGTTATACAGAGTTTATACTGTTTTTTATTTATACCGAGCTGTCTGTTGTACTGTTTTACTGTGCTGGAAGATTTGTGTCATAAATGAATACCAAGAAAATCGCATCTGTTTGCAAAAGCGACCCGAAAATAGCCCCAATTTTCTGCGGTGTCTATCCGTCCGACTGCCTACCGAAAAATCCACCGCATCCCGCCGCTTTTGTAATTAACACAGACCCCAAATCCAAACCAGGAAAACATTGGGTGGCGCTGTACATAGATAAGGAAGGTTTTGGAGATTACTTTGATTCGTATGGCAGAGAGCCGATTCTAAGGTCTTACCTGAATGAGAACTGTGTGGAATGGCAGTACAACGCTAAACAATTGCAAACTCCACTTACTTCGGTATGCGGCCAGTACTGTATATTGTTTCTGTATTTTCGGTGCAGAGACGTTCCCCTACAAACTATTCTCGACCAATTCAGTTCGGACTTTGTAAAGAATGACAGTTTAGTTTTGAATTTTGTCAACAAAAGATTTAGTATAAATACGGAGCTGGTTGACATGCAATTCATTGTTGACCAGATTGCTAGAGAGTTTATGTAATGTTTCCAGGTGGCTCCTTGCTGGTTTGTCTAAAGACGGCTTTTTTCAATCCGTGGCAAAGTGAGGATGAAAAGGAAAAGATATTGCGCTCCGTTTTTACTGTGGCGTACTTGGACGAATTGAAAAAGAAACTTAAATGTATTATTCAAAATCGGTGTTGTGGCTGCAACTCAGACTGCGCAGGAAACTACCTACCGGAAGATAAACCGCACACGTGCACCGAGTACACCAGTCTAGAAAAAGCAATAGCCGAATACGGAGACAGAGCCGCCGCTTTAATCAGTCTGAATAATGAAGCGAGATGGCGCATTTGTCGCAGTTTCTGGGATTTCATTTACGAGTTGGAACCCGGCAGCAGCGTCACCGACAAAGATGCGTTCCAGTTCGTTCAGAAAGACAATTTCTACCTAATTCGGACGGACGAGGTGTGGAAGAAAGAGTTTAGTGCAGCTGTGGGCAAAGTGTTTTGGTCTATTGACAAAGATTTATATTGATTTACACAGTGTAATCGAAATAAACGGTACGTTGACGATCGATACTCAGCATATTATCAAATTCGGCGTAACAAATCATTTCTATGCCTCCGGCCGGTATGTTTTCACCAAACTGTATCTCTACCGAAGTGCTTCCTTCGCGTATGAGCTGCCAGTGGACGCCATCTTGTTCATCAGGGCTCAGATCGAACACCAGTAGACAGTGAGAGTGTTTGAAATCGTACAGTGAAATGTAGTTGCCCGTATCATCTTTAGAATTGCCCAAGCTTTCATACAACTGTACATATGGTCTAACGAACTCGCTTCCATTAAAATTCATCGTAAGTGGCTCTCTAGGGTACACTACTCCCGCTGCAGACACTTTAGCCGACGTCATGGAATAATTTTTGAACAGAAACGGCGATTTCTGGTAGTTTCCGTAGAAAGCATCCGAATCAACGAACCCAATCACCAAACGCCGAGGAATTTGGCCGTTGAATAGGGTATTGGAGGGGGTTGACCTGCGTCCTTCCGCTATGTGTAGCCGTCGCATCTGAACGCGCCTAATAGGGTACTTGGCCAAATGCCGTTGTAGCGTAGCTTCCAAACCGACCTGCACCGATTTCATGACTTCCACTTTACGTATGTACCACACCATATCTTGAATCTGTAGTTTGTACTGTTGGGGTTCTGCATCAAAACACAATAGAGCAAAACTGTCCGGATTTCTGTGCAACTCTAGCTGAATTTCGGTATTGTCCAGCATTAAACGGTCTGACATTAGCACGTCTGCGTGAATAGGAGCCATCAACTCCACCACTCTGTTAGCATTGGCATTATAGAACCAGTTACGTCTGGCCACGAAACCTTGATTGGCCACATTTTCCACCTGATTAGCCGGTCTGTCCTTTTCGTACAGGGCAGCAGTGAGCTGACTGATTTTGGCGCCGTGATCGTAGTTGAGTTCTGTTTCCAAGTACGCCCGATAGGCGTACATGTCAGAACTGTCGAACGCTTGTTTTCCATTGATATGAATCTTTATTTGTTTGAACAGCGTTTTTCCCAACAGATTTATGGGAGCGACCACATTGGCATTTGCGATATCTGTTCCATCCGGCATTACAATTTTTAGTTTCATGTACAGATAATTCTTGTTCAGTTGCAGGTAGTGGGGGTCGGCTTGAACGCAGAAACGCCAGGGCCCCGTGTCCGAGTTCGAGTTAACCAGTCTGGCTGCGTGCCAGTACCCATTCTCGATAGCGATTTGAGTCGCAGGAACAGCGAACAAGTTCAGTTCTGTCTTTGTACTAGGAATACTGAGCTGGTCGATTAGTTTAGCCATCTTACAAACCAAACAAATCTCTGACTGACGACTGACGTTTTCCTTTTATACTTTTCTTGGCTCTCTTTTTGGCAGGAGCGGCTGTTGTTTTCCTTTTGCGAGCAACGCCCAAACCACGACCTTTCTGACTTCTGGTCGCTTTTCTCAGCAAATTTGTAGCAGCTTGTTTTCCTCTGGTTTTTGCAGATTGTTTCAAACTTTGTCCAGACAAAACGTCAGCGCCAATTTGTGTTGCAGTACTTAGAGCTTGTCGACCGACCGTCTTACCAACAGATTTAGCGACCGGCAGAATTGCACGGAAAATTGAACCGAATAGAGAGCCCAATCCGGCACCGCGCTGATAGGGCAGTCCGATAAATGCCGCACCGCCGTGTTGTAGCGCTTGCTGAGTGTAATAATTGGTCCAATAGCGTTCGCTTTCAGGAGAGTAGATTGTTCTCATTTTTCTTAAAGTGCAACTTCACAATAACTTTGCCAAACGCGAATGGGATTAGCTGACCCGTGTCACCTTTTATAGTTATTCTGACAGTCTGAAATTCTTTCTTTAGAACAGGAACGTAATGTTTTGCTACAAAATCATGGTCCACAATTTCCCCGAATTGACCTTTTGCTGGTAGTATTCTCAACAGGGGCGCTCGCACATTTCCAATTACTTGATTTTCCAACAGATCGCAGTAAACGTACAGCGCATCCACACCACCACGCATATCGATTGCGTATTTAGACAGAATTTTCCCACTGACGTATAGAGAGGTATCATCGAACTGAAACCCCATCAGGTACTGTAGGTGGTGCGACATACGTATTTTGGATATGTAATTTGGGTCGAATGCGATTTGTACACGTTTTATAGGGTGGTGAAACTTCCATTGCACTTTTTTATGAATTGTTTTCAGGTCCTGAATAAGTTGTGCAAAGAGGGCTTTCATTCTATCAGTCTTCATGTTTCTACTCACTCTTTTGCGCGCTTCCTGCGCTGCTTTTTCGGTCTGGTAAACAATTATTTCCAACAATTCGTCGATAGTGTCGTATTGGCCGGGCGGTAGGTGCACAGGTAACACCATTCTCTGTTCTTTCAATGAAATCTTTATCGTGTTTTTCTGGTAACCTTCTCTCTCATCTTTCTCATCTGTAATGTTATACCACGACTTTGGGTACTGTATTTGGGCCAATGCTACATCCCAACCGCCAGCCAGTGACACCATATCGGGTAGTTGCACTCGAAAATCGCATGTTGTGTTTCCCACGTGTGTATTACTGGGAAGTGTTAGGTAGAACTCGCTCATTGCTGCCGTTTCTTCAGCGAAGGATTAGGCAGTAAATACCCAAAGGAACTACTGAGTAAAGCAGTCCACAGTTTTCCTTCGTCTTTATTTAGAGACAAATTGACTATGCTTGTTATGACCACTACATAAATCAGAATAACTTGAACAAAGAAAACAATCTCCGATTTAGGCAGCTGTTTACCAAATATGTGCCACCTGTCGCCACTCGATTCCGACATCATAACTAAAGCTGAACAAAAATAGCAGTCTATTTATACTGTTACCAGTTCTTCATCAGTTATCCAACTGGTTTTTTTTTCATTTTTCCATTTGATTTTGTGCCACAGTTTACTGTTTCTGGTTTCAGTTTTTAGCACCGACTGAATCTCTCTGTAGGGACCGACGTTAGGAACAACTTGTACCAGTTCTGGCTCGTAGAAAACTCCAAAAATAGGTTCGCCGGCTACATCTATAAGTCTGTACACCACAGGTTTTCTGCTATCCACTCTCTCAGCGATTGTGAACGTTTCTTTAGTGTAATTTGGAATGTATCCTTTTGACAGTTTGGTTTTCTCGCAGAGAATTCTAACAATGTCTCCAACTTCAAATCTGTGTTTGACACTCGGTTTCAGGTGACCATAAAGTTTCTGCCAAACTTGCTGGGCATTTTGTTCTGTTACATCGATAGGGCGGTAACCCGTGGTCCTATTTACACTACGGTTTAAGGAGTCGATTAATTTTGGTAAAATTTCAATGTAGCGCAGTGTTTTCATTCGGGTAAAGTAGCGCCACAGTCGGGTTTTGAAAGTACGTACAAAACGTTCGGCAAATGCAGCTTTCACATCGGGGTTGTTGGCACTAAAGTACTGTATGTCTTGTAGCTGTAGGAAATCCTGAAACACTTTGCCAACGTATTCGCGCCCTCTGTCGGTGCACAGACGCCATGGTTTTCTGCCCGACTCTCGAAAGATTGTTTCAAATGCTTTCTTGACTTCCTCTGGTGTTTTTCGTTTAATAGGAATCGCCCAGGCGTAACGACTAAGTACATCGATTACCACCACAACGAACGAATAATTACTGTTGTACTTTTTCAGACGAGAGAGATCGGCTAAATCCGACTGCCAATCAACGTCCAAACCAGCTGTAATTATTTTGTTTTTCGGGTATCTTCTTCTGGCCGGTTTGTGTAGTGTATATGTGTCCTGACGAGATAGAAATTCTTGAACATCTTTCAGTTTAATTTTATTTGAACGTTTCTTAGCTTCTTTGTACACGGCTTGCGCCCCAGCAAAACACGCGGGACTGTCGAGATTATAGAACACATTGCGCAAAATACTTTCCATTGTTACCATTTCACCCAATCACCGAGTTTCTTAGGAGGGCCGGCCTGTCTCTGCCCTTTACGTTTGGCAATAGGAGTTACAGTAGCAAACAATTGTTGCACGGCCGGCGAATAAGTCTTTTTAGTTTCGTCACTCGCCTGACCACTACTCTCTGGACCGGCAGTCGCGCCCTTCGGGGTGGAAAACTGTGGTTCTTGTCTCAGTCTGGCAGGTTCGGCTAGCGCCTCTCTCGGGACGTTTCCCGCTTGCAGTACATTAGCAAATTGCTGCCAACCTGGAGGGTACATTCTGTTGCGTCTCGGACGTACAAAATCGTGAACCAAATCAGTTATGTTGCTGTTTTCTAGAACAGTTCCATTCAGTACCAACTGTCCTTTGTCATCCCAAGCAATATCGGGGCTGCGTTTAATGTGGTGCAATAGAATTTTACCTTTATTCTTGGCATTTCTCGGCAAACCATCTATAATATCTTCCAAATTAAGGGCCGTGGGAGGGACCTGTAGAGAGACAGGTTTTTGCAACTCCTCTTTGACAGTACCGTACTGATGACGCATTTGAGTGAACTGTTTGTGTTTTACGTCGGCTGGCAAATTTGGATTGTGCAAAACGCTGGTCATGTCCTGATCTAGCTGGTTTAGGTAATTGACTCCCGGATTAAGTTGCTGTTGCGCTAACAACGTATTCAACAGTTGTGGAGGTACCAAAGCCATTTTTCTAGCCATTACTTACGCAACGCTTCTCCCAGTAGTGTTGCCGCGATGGTCAAAACGGGCGCTAATACGGCGGGTAGGAAACCACCCTTTTGAACCAAAAGTTTCTTCTTCTTCTCAACTTTATCCTTTTTGTTCGCCAGCTTGCGCAGTATGTTTTTGTATTTGGACAACTGTGTTTTCTGCTTAGGTGACAGACGCACGGTACCTCGTAGAATATTATCGATTACTTCACAGATGCAAATTATTAGGTCATTCGAAGAAGTTTTCAGAATAGCTTTTCTCTGATTCGTAGGAGCTTTGCGCAGAACGCGCAGAAAGTCAATATTTCGTTTCAGTCTGGCAGACATTTATAGTTTTGGGAGATAGGCGTAAGTAATTTCGTTGGGGAAAATGTTTGTTCTAAGTCTGAAATCGTCAGAACTTTCGGGCGTCAAGTCAACCACCAAATATCCGTAGGGCTGACTTACTGTTGTTTGTGTATACACATACACATTTACCATACACAAAAATACACATTGTTTTTTCAGTGTGTATACAAATAAAATAAAAATAAAATATAAAAATTTATAAAAAATATAAAAAAAAAAAATTATAAAAATGTGTTTTTGTGTGTGTGTGTTTTTTAGGAGGAGAAAAAAATTTGGGGGGGGAAAAATATTTTTTGTTTTTTTGGGGGGAAAAAAAAAAATAGAAGGGAATTTAGGGTGGAAGGGGGAGGTGGGGTTTTTTTTTTTTTTAAAAAAAAAAAATTTTTTTAAAAAAAAAAAAAAAAAAAAAAAAAAAATTATTTTTTAATAAAAAAAAGAAAAAAAAAAAAAAGAAAAAAAAAAAAAAAGGCTGACTGCAGGCGTCTTTATAGCTTTCCAGAAAGTATTTATGCTGTCCGGGGTACAGCTGTCGAGCCAAAGTAGAAATTTGCAACTGGTCGGATGGGCACTTTAGCAACACCAAATAATGACTGTTAATTCTCGATGTTCTCAGACCTGAATAGAACAGATTTTGCAGAATGTTTAGCACAGACGCGTTCCAGTGGTGAGAACCGCGAGTGAACAACTTTGTGTTTTCCTGATTTTTGGCGCACTCTTGCATCAAATCGTCCAGTACAACCAGCTTAGGTTGATTTTGCGTCCGTTTCAGCTCATTTATATCCGGCAGTCCTTCGCAGAACTCCAGTTCGGGTATAACATTCAATTCATGATAGCTAGGTTGCCACTCACTATAGCAAAAGATAACTTTTTCCGGTTTTGGCACAATCAAAGTTCCAATGTTGTGTAAGAATTTTTTCGCCCACTCTGTTTTACCGCTTTTTGTCGGACCGCAAATACAACAAGTAAACGGATGTTGCCACTCCATATTTTTAATTCAATCTTCCAAATACATTTATATGCCGTTATATTTCTTCAGCAATTCATGCATACAGTCCATAAAGTTTTTCAGATCTTTGATAAAGATAGCGGCGATCGGTATCTCGTTTGTCTTTTCGTTGACCACCTGAAGCTCGAACTTTTCCTCGCCTTTCTCGTTCTTCTTCTCCGTGCGCACGAATTGTAGTCGGAATCCATTGGCAGTTATGTGAATGAGTTCGGGGTGAGCGATCTGTTGACTTTTGCCGACGCGAATCATCGCTTTGCGAAACACTTCCAGTTCCGGACCCAGCAGCCAGCAGTAGAATCGGCGTTTGCTCAGACCGGGAGGGGGCGTCTGTTGTAGATGTACGTACTTCTGACCATTGAACACCGACACCCAACTGCGCACATCGTTGACGTTGTCCACAACACCAGCCATCGTAGTAGTAGCGCACAGCAAATCATATTAATGACAATAAACAGAGGTTTCGGGAGACTTAGAGGATGCCTCGAGACAACCTAGGTGATTTTGAGACAAACTCGAGTATGAGTCATACTACTTTGTCTAAAGACAAACTCTCGGAATATGTATAAGAATAGAGACTGAGTCATTGCATCATTGTTCGTCATGGCTACCAGTCCTGTTCCCTCTCTCGTGCGCCAGAACGCCGTGTACTTCAGACCGGCCCGGATTCCCTCTATCACACCCTTGACCACTCACACGCCCGGACTCATCAAGCTGATATACTCCAACAGAATGGTCTCGGGATCTGAAAGAGCGGCCACCAACCTCTTCGTGAACGCCTCCGACTATAAAGCGCTGGGAAGCTTCAAACTGGTGGAAACAAACTTACCAACTGAAAGCAATTATTTTTGTGCAAAAACAGAACAAAGACATAAAAAACGGGGAATTTGGGGGAAAGGAAGGAAACTTACTAGCTGAAAGCATTTTTGTGCAAAAACAGAACAAAGACATAACAAATTAGCTCCTTACCAGAGCAAAACGATAAAACAGACACTTACCAAAAGATGGCGCTCCCAACAATACCAAACAGATAATGGACTCACCCTAGTTAATTCAGAAATGAGACCCAAAATCCATCTGGTAACCCTGAAGAGGGCTGTTGGGTTATGTGTTGTCGGCCTTGCCCAATCGTAGCCAAGTGGAGCGTCAGATAAGTTCTGAAAAGAAAGAACAAATTCGGAAAATGGGAAAACAGAAATAATTTTTAGAAAACAAAATTTTGGATGGGTGAAATAAATTCAAACACAAAAAACTGAACTTTGAAAAGTAGGAAGCTGTGAAAAAAAAAATAGAAAACAAAAATTTGGAAACTTATTTTTGCTAATCCGCAGCCAAAGCTACTGAGCAGTCAGAAGGTAAATGAGAACCACAATCCTCGAGACAGTCTGTAAGTAGCAGTTAGCGCACAAACGCACACCGAGCTAACCAGAGCAGACAAGCAGAGAAAGTGTTAGGTGACTCAAGCGGTCAAGCATACTGATGTGGGCCGAAAAACTAGCTAGCCAGTAGTTTACTACGTACGTTAGCACTACACACGTGCTAGGGGCAGAATGCGGCAGGTAAAGTACACTCTAACGGGTTGGGCAGATACGCATTGATAGAATCGGGAACCGCCGCTTATCTCTAGAAGCAAAAAAGTTGGCTGCAGCTGGCACTAAACGAAAGGCAACATTTGCACTGGTAAACAATGTATGTATGAAGCAAAAAGTAGTAGCAACTTGTTTAACAACGTTATGTACCAGCAAAAAGGCTGCAGAGTTTGAGTGGCCGGTTGCGTCACCCAAATCTGACCGAAATACATAGCCGTTACCAATCTAATCTACCGCTTGGGGCGGGGCTGAGTCATAAGGGGCGGAGTCTCTAGCGGGCGCGGCTTATCTCGAGACGGCTGGGAGTGTGACGTCACACCCCGGCCAGCTGACCGGGCCTTACTACTCACCTACTAGTACAAATTCGGACTTAGAAAATGGGGGGTTTTAGAGTACTTTTAGACTGCTTTAAGAAACTTTTGTGAAATTTTCGTTTTCAGAAAAAAAATTTTTTCGCCCTCTTAGCGGCCCCCTAGCTGGTCTGGAACCCCCAACCCAGTTTTTTTATTTCAGAAAAATGTTGCGCTATCAATTACCTACCGTTTGGTGTGAAGCATTGTTTGCTCAGACCCGGAGAGCGTGAGAAAATTGGGGTCAAACATGTTCCGGTCGTAAAATTTTCGCACTCTTCTCAGGCCAAATATTTCCAAGTCCGGACATGTTTGACCTCAATTTTCTCACGCTCCACTGGTCTGAGCAAACAATGCTTCACACCAAACGGTAGGTAATTATTGATAGCGCAACATTTTTCTGAAATAAAAAAACGGGGTTGCGGGGCCTCCAGACGAGCTAGGGGGTGCAAAGGGGGCGAAAAAAAAAGTTTTTTTCTGAAAAGGAAAATTTGACAAAAATTTCTTAAAGCAGTCTAAAAGTACTCTAAAACCCCCAATTTTTAAGTCCGAATTCGTACTAGTAGGTGGAAAACCGATCTTGGAAATATTCGACCTGAGAAAAGTGGGAAAATTTTGCGACCGGGACATGTTTGACCTCAATTTTCTCACGCTCCACGGGTCTGGGCAAACAATGCTTCACACCAAACGGTAGTTAATTGATAGCGCAACATTTTTCTGAAATAAAAAAAATGGGTTGGGGGGTTCCAGACCAGCTAGGGGGGCGCAAAGAGGGCGAAAAAAAATTTTTTTTCTGAAAACGAAAATTTCACAAAAGTTTCTTAAAGCAGTCTAAAAGTACTCTAAAACCCCCAATTTTTAAGTCCGAATTCGTACTAGTAGGTGGAAAACCGGACTTGGAAATATTTGACCTGAGAAAAGTGCGAAAATTTTGCGACCGGGACATGTTTGACTTCAATTTTCTCACGCTCCACGGGTCTGGGCAAACAATGCTTCACACCAAACGGTAGGTAATTGATAGCGCAACATTTTTCTGAAATAAAAAAAACTGGGTTGGGGGGGTTCCAGACGAGTTAGGGGGGCGCAAAGGGGGCGCAAAAAATTTTTTTTTCTGAAAACGAAAATTTGACAAAAGTTTCTTAAAGCAGTCTAAAAGTACTCTAAAACCCCCAATTTTTAGGTCCGAATTCCGAGTATGAAGCGAGAAATTAGACTTTGAAATTTTGGTCCCATAGTTAAGCGGACCGATTTTCGGAAGGCTATATCTCAGGACAGGAGCGTCAGATCCATTAATCCTTTGCAGCTGAAAGATAACTCATTAGTATGTATTAGTGTGCCATCTCGCAGCTCTCTAGCTCAAAGTTTCAATTTTGGGTCTGAATAGGGCAAAGGGGCAAAACGCGATCTGACCAGAGAACGACTCTTAATTTCCCCAAGACCTCCTAGATGTTTAGATACAGGGTGTCTCAAAAAAATGATCACATTTCTTTTTACTGCCATTTCCGCAAATGTTGACCAAATAGGCTGAAATTTGGACTATAGGTACCAAAATTCGGGGAATTTTATGTGTTAAAGTTTGGTGCACTAGGCTTGACTTATTCCCGAGAAATTTCAAAAAAAGTGAAATTTGTTAAATCAATAGTGAAAGCCGGTCACCGAAAAAATGATCACATTTCTTTTCACTGCCATTTCCGTAAATTTTGACCAAATAGGCTGAAATTTGGATTATAGGTGCCAAAATTCGGGGAATTTTATGTGTTAAAGTTTAGTGCAGTTGGCTTGACTAATTCTCGAGAAATTTCAAAAAAAAGTGAAATTTGGTAATTTCAGTAGCGAAAGCCGGTCACCGAAAAAACGTTACATTACATTATCGCCTAAACTCTAACGATAGCGTTGGAGTTCATGCGTCAACTTTCTACACACGAATTACCCTGAACTTCTGCGTTTACACTCCAAATTTCATCCAATTCCAACAAAAATTAGAAAAGATGCAGGAAAAGGAAATGTTTACATTTTTCGTGACCGGCTTTCACTATTGAAATTACCAAATTTCACTTTTTTTTAAATTTCTCGGGAATGAGTCAAGCTTAGTGCACCAAACTTTAACACATAAAATTCCCCGAATTTTGGCACCTATGTTCCAAATTTCAGCCTATTTGGTCAAAATTTGCGGAAATGGCAGTAAAAAGAAATGTGATCATTTTTTTGAGACACCCTGTAGTTTTCGTCTTTTTCGGTAGATTTCAGTGTTTTCTAACATTTAAAACCATCTAGAGCCCAAAATGTAAAATTATCTAGAGCGTTTTCTAGTGGTTTTTAGCCTGCTTTACGCTTTTAACCGATTTTTCAGCGACTTTTAGTCCCGAAATTTGAGCTCAGCAGAAGAAAGACCATCCGGGCCACCCCGGCTCAAACTCCAAACCCCTCCTTCTTTGACGATGACCTGTTACGACAGTAGTGCGTACAGACTTAAACGTAGAACCCTTTTGCACGACCACAAACTTTTCACAAATGTAGGAAAAGAGAAATAATATCGGCTTTTGAAATTGAAATTTCCCTGTCCTTTTAAATCGGCTATTGGTTTTTACTCGGTATGGATGTGGATTGATTCCTATAATTACGCTTTGTATTCTTACGATTTAGCATCGCTTCACATAAGAAACTACGTATTTAGCTGTTTCAGTGTGAACAAAAAATCAGCGGCCAGTTCCTGGAGGAAACTGAACTACTAGCTGAAGCTCGAAATTTTCGGAAGGAAGAAGAAATAGGTCCGGTCTGGACCATCAAGTCGGTGTGTTTGAACGGATTTAGGGGTGTCTAGCAATGTCTGCTCGTGTTCAGCTCTACGAGTCACAATAACTGTTTGTGTGCATTTGAACTTGTTTGTTTTTGTTCGATTTGCTTCCATTATAAAACTTTCTTTGCCTAACAAAACTGAAACCGATACAATTTGTTCAAACTTCAAACTGAGAGCATGTACATCTACCGAAATGGGTTGATCAGGCGATGTCTGGTTTTAAGAAGTTATTGCGACAGCCGAAAACACTCCTTGAACTTTGCAGGCTCTTCAGGATAATGTGCAAGTTATAGTGGGTCGAAAGACACGTTTTCTCCTTGGCCGCTCAACTTGGTTTTTTCTCACTGTAGCTGAACGAATCATTAATCGAGCATTTCTTTCAGATAGAGCAACTTTACACTGGAAAAGCAAAATTTTATGAGTCACCTACCCACTCATAAAATGCTAGGAACACACACATAAATCATAAAATCATAGTATGAGGCAAAACTTTTATGAAACAGGCGCCCTCATAAATTCGATGATTTTACTCATATTTATGAGATATGAGCTCATACTTATGAAAGTAAGAGTTCACCTTTATGAAACCGGTGTTCTCATAGAATCATAGAAAATCTGTCATAATATGAGCTCATAACTTTTATGAAATCGCCCCCTGGTTAGTTACTAACAATACTAAACTTAAAAAAAAAGACAGAAGAAATATGTAGTTAGTGGTCAATTTGTAGTCAGCGGATTTAGTTAGTAGTTAGAGTTAATTTGTAGTCTCATTTTCCCCAAAAGTCAGGTAGTTAGTAGTCTTTTAGTTTGTAGTTAGTAGTCACTACGAACTAGGTCTAGTCATATTCACAAATTTTGACCCAATTGTCTGAAATTTGAAACATAAGTGCCAATATAATGGAAATTTTATGTTTTAAAGTTTGGGGCATCAGGATTGACTCAATCCTGAGAAATTCCACAACAAACGTAATTAAATATAGAAACAGAATCAAAAACGGAAACTTTTCTATTTGCTGAATCGTCTTTACTTTTGCCGGAATTGCATGAAATTCTAAATATATGCGAAGATGTTTTGTAGCTCAAAAGTTCTGGCATTAACCCATTGTAACCTACGGCCAAAAAAATGTATCCAAATTTGGATACATTTACGCATTTTGCGATACATAAAGTATCGTATCTGCGATACATTTTTGAAGTATCGCCGATACGTACTTTTGAGATACGATACTTTTTACAAACTACACTTATCCGTGCGATACTTTCCAAAAAGTATCGCAATTTGGCCAGCGAAAAGTCGACCGAATTCCAGCATGTATCGCGCCGGTCTATGCGACGCTTTCCGCTCAAATCAAAAACAAGTAGTACTACTCTTGTAGGAGTAGGTAGGTTGGAATGAGTTAATCAGTCCATATCGGTAGTACAGTCAGGGAAATAACAACATATATGGTATCAGTACACATATATGGAAACGGTACCATATATGGTACCGGTTCACCTTCAAGTGGTACCATATATGGTACCACTTCCTAATATGGTACTGGTACCATATATGGTACCGGTACCATATATGGTACCCCTTCGATCGAGGCCTCAGGTGGTACCATATATGGTACCGGTACCATATATGGAAACGGTACCATATATGGAACCGGTACCAAATATGGTAACAGGTACCAAAAATGGTACCCCTTCGATCAAATCATAAGGGGCACCATATATGGTACCGGTACCATATATGGTACCCTTTCGATCGAGGCCTCAGGTGGTACCATATATGGTACCGGTACCATATATGGAAACGGTACCATATATGGAAACGGTACCATATATGGTACCGGTACCATATATGGTACCCCTTCGATCGAGGCCTCAGGTGGTACCATATATGGTACCGGTACCATATATGGAAACGGTACCATATATGGAAACGGTACCATATATGGTACCGGTACCATATATGGTACCCTTTCGATCGAGGCCTCCGGTGGTACCATCTATGGTACCGGTACCATATATGGAAACGGTACCATATATGGAAACGGTACCATATATGGTACCGGTACCATATATGGTACCCTTTCGATCGAGGCCTCAGGTGGGACCATATGGTAAACGGTACCATATATGGTACCCTTTCGATCGAGGCCTCAGGCATACATGTAGCAGGGGGGTCTGCCCCCCCCCCCACCTGACTTAGGCCAGACCCCCCCGGATAGGGACCTCCCTCGAGACCGAGACGATTTTTCCGACCCCCCTCCGATTTTTCTGGCAAGTAATTTTTGAGCAAATTTTTGCGATTTTTTGCAATTTCAGACACAAAAATTACCAAAATCGCCGGTAAAACAGCACTTTCTAGCTGTATTTCAGCCCAAATTAGCGATTTTTGGCCCAAAAATTGCGATTTTTTTCCATTTTTGAGCGTTTTTTAGTGCCGGACCCGCTTCCCAAAATTTTGGCTCAGACCCCCCTGGCCGGCGCCAGACCCCCAACTCCCCCTCCCCGTTCGGCTGATGATCTGTTACATGTATGGCCTGAGGTGGTACCATATGGTACCACCTGAGGCCTCGATCGAAAGGGTACCATATATGGTACCGTTTCCATATATGGTACCGTTTCCATATATGGTACCGTTTCCATATATGGTACCGGTACCATATATGGTACCACCTGAGTCCTCGATCGCAGGGGTACCATATATGGTACCGGTACCATATATGGTACCAGTACCATATAAGGAAGTGGTACCATATATGGTACCACTTGAAGGTGTACCGGTACCATATATGGTACCGTTTCCATATATGTGTACTGATACCATATATGTTGTTATTTCCCTGACTGTAGTACTTGGAAACTAAAGAAAAGCAGCGTTTTTACTGGAGAAAAATGAAGAATGTGCAAACTCTGAGAACTAAGGAATAAGAACACCGTCCAGATGACCTCCGTTTGAGACAATACACAAACATGGACAAGCCGAAGATTTCACTACTTTTCAGTTGCTCTACAGTATGCTTATGCACACTTACAGGAGTTTCATTACAGCTAATACGCGAAAATCAATGTCGTAGTTGTATCAAAATCGGCATTTTTTATGTCAAGAGCTGGGCTGGGTTCATGCGCCAACTTTTGACCTACAAAACAACCCGATATTCTGCGCATATATTCAAAATTTCATCCAATTCGGACAAAAATTAAAGAAGCCACAGTAAAACGAAAAGTTTCCGATATTTATGCGGTTAGTACAGGGTGTGCCAAAAAAAAACAACCCAGCAGAGTTTTTGCTGTAGCAACCGCAAATCGCAACCGATTTGAATGAATCTTTTTTTAAATAAAAGATAAATAAATTCTTGAAAGACTGATGAATCGCTTATTAAGATAGCCTGCTTCGTTCCTGAGATATTTGTCCTCAAAGTCAAAACAGAGATTTTGGCAATGAACAAGAATGATAAAGAACAACCCAGCAGATTTTTTAGTTTTGCAACCATGAATCTGAACCAATTTGAATGAATCCTTTTTTGAATGAAAGACTGATAAATTCTTCAAAGATTGGTGCAATTTTAATTGAGATTCACAGTTTAGTTCTTGAGATATTTGCCCTCAAAGTCGAAACAGATTTTGGCAAAGAACAAGAGCGATTCCGTTGCACTTCATAATAAAGCAGATTCCTACTGCTGGGGCTAATGATACTTTAGTGTTGAAGTAAACCGAGTTTCTGTGTCACCTGTAAAGCCTCCAAGAGCCCTTAGCAGTAGCAGGAATCCGTTTTATTACGAAGTGCAGAATAATAAAAAAATCCCTCCTGTTCACTGCCAAAATCACTGTTTTGACTTTGACAGTCAATATCTCAGGAACTAAGCAGAGTACATCAGCGAAAATTTCAGCAGTCTTTTAAGGATTTATTTATCTTTCATTTAAAAAAGGATTCATTTAAATCGGTTGAGATGTGCCGTTGCTACAGCGAAAAATCTGCTGGGTTGTTTTTTTTTGGCACACCCTGTATATTCAATTGGAATTTCTCAATTTCATATATTGTTGAATTTCTCAGGATTGGGTCAATCCTGATGCACCAAACTTTAACACATAACATTACCACTATTTTGACATTTACGTTTCGAATTTCAGACAATTTGGTCAAAATTTGCGAAAATGACAGCAAGAAGAAATGTTGTCGTTTTTTGTGACACCCTGTACATTAGATTTGCCAACGAGTGAAGCGCTTGACTGCATTGCTCTGCTTGCTAGCTACTTCATTTTTTTAAAATAAAAAGAGACACACACATATGAGCTTCCTCACATACAAAATGGCATACAGAAGCAAAACAATTCCATGTAACAGCAAGGTTGATCGCAGAGACAGATTGTGTTCATCATATTCTTGCCTTTCAGACAAGCACAGCTCCGCTCTTGTAGCGTCTGTAGATCAAGGGCTTTCCCAAATCAGTCCAGGTATCAGTCTCAACATCGTAAACTTCCATTTGACGAGTGCGGAAACCCCCAATGGCATACAACTTTCCGTCTCTGGCCACTAGTTGATGTGTGGCGCGTGGATAAATCATGTCAGCTATGGGACTCCAGGTGTCGGTAGATGGGTCATAGCTCTCGCAACTGTTGGTCTTGTCAACTTCAGTGGCATTTACTTTCACGAGTCCTCCACACATGTACAACTTGCCGTTGAAACTGGTCAGACTGTGGGAAATTCGAGGCAGGCTGGCGTTTGCTTTCACCACCCAGGTGTCAGTGTTGATGTTGTACTCGTAGGTTGTTGACCGGTAAACCTTGCCAAACTCACCACCCACCATATACAGATAGCCCTTGAGAACGGCTATTCGGGTATAGGCGTGTGCTACAGGCACTTTGCTCAGTGGCTCTCCCCACTTCAGTTGACTTGCCTCAAGACACAGGTTGAGAAAGGTGCCTCCATAAGAGTTATCCTGACAGTTGAGCACATACAGACAGTCACCAACCATGGCTGAGGCGGATTTTTCCATTTTTGCTAGCGGTACCGGCGGTCCAGGGCTGATCTGCTTTGTGTGCATGTCTAGTATGTCCACATCTGTGCTGGATGTGTAGTTGTGTTGTGTAGTTTTGCTTCCTCCCACTATAGCCACTTTTCCGTTGCTGAACAGACCTGCCGAACTGTGCTTCCACTCCAGAAGGGAGGGAAGAGTGGCAAAAAGTGTGCTCGAGTGGTTTTGTGTGTTGAACAGCTCCATGTTGTTCCTGCTCTCTCCTCCGATTATCAGTATATTATCTGAAATACTTATAGTAGCATTCATATGATAAGTACTTCAAGCATTGTTATGAAAGGTATGCCTGGATATGTAACTGCTACCCTACCACCATACTTACATTTGTCAGGTTCACTTCCGCAATCGGCAGCTATCTTGCAAGCTAAAGAGAATGCGGCTAGTGATTTGGGCGTTTTTTTCTTGCAGAAACTTACTCTTCTCAAACATCTTGTAACCTTCTGCTGACTGGCCTTGCATCTGCATCAAAGGAGTCTTGTACAGTCTACAGTCATTTGTGGACGCACTGTAGGCATAGCCGAGGCAGTCTTTGAACTTGACACAGTGTATGGCACAGTCAATTTCGCTCTTCAATGGTTGACTGTGAATAAGGTCACTGGGCTTGCTTTTTCGCTGCTCTGTTTTCACCAGGATAAATGTTTGTTTTTGGGCTAAAACTTATTTCAATTTCGGCGCTTTGTGCGTCATAAAAGAAAAGCTCGAAAGCACATGCTGCGCACTTTAGTGGTACAGACTTAGCGCAATAAGGGGCAAAAGGTAAAAAACACCAGTGTACCGGAGAAAGATTGTAGCATCGAACCGCATTCTTAGTCTGCGCTGGCTTGCTTTTATTTTGCACAGCTCATAAGGCTGTTTTTAGATCTGATTTGGGAGTTGAATCTAGTCAAGTTGCGCTACCGGTTAGTAGTGGGCAGAAGCGGTCCTTCTACGGAAAATTGTTTGCAAAGTCGTCTCAGCTTGCTAGTTCAACCAGTGGTAGCAAAGGCCTTACTGAAATGATTGAGCAGGAGTTGTCAAATTATGTCAAAGATTATATTCCTGAAGAAAAAGTGGAAGCTTTAGACTCCATAAAATGGTGGAAGCAAAAAGCTTGCACTTACCCCGGCTCTATAAGGTTGCGACTGATGTGTTATCTGTTCCGGCATCTTCTGCTTTCATTGAACATGTGTTTTCTCAGTCTAGTATAGTATCTGTTTACCTAAGCGCAGGCACCGCTTAGGGGCTCAGAACCTCGAGAACGAATTGATGTTGAAGGTGAACCGTCAGATTGTTGCAGAAGCTATTTGTTAGATTAAATTCTTCCTTCTATGTTGTTTGTAAGATCAATAAAACTCTTCTGTTTCATGCAAATATGTAAACTTTGCCCATTTTCATTTATTATTCGATTTTCTGCAATTATCTGCCTGGAAAATACCCAAAAATTCTCATACTCGAGTACACTTGGGTATTTTTGGCAATACTTACTCGTACTCGTACCCAAAAATTGGGCATCTCAAAATACTTACCCGTACCCAAAATGGGTACATTTTGTGATACTTTTAAAACAGTATCAGTGGCTGACTGTGAATAAGGTCACTGGGCTTGCTTTCTCGCTGATCTGTTTTTACCAGGACAAATGTTTGTTTTTGGGCTAAAACTTAGAGACTATTACTATAGAGCAGTACAGCAGTAGTGAGAATATACAGTATGTAACAGGGGGGTCTGGGGTCCGCCCCCCACGCGACTTAGGCCAGATCCCCATGATGGGGACCCCCTCCGAGACGGTTCCCCTTTCCAGTTTTTCTGGCAAGTAATTTTTTGAGCAAATGTTGCCGATTTTTTACAATTTCAGACACAAAAATGGCCAAAATCGTCTGCAAAACTGCACTTTTTAGCTGTATTTGGGCCCAACTTAGCGCTTTTTTACGATTTTTGAGCGTTTTTAGTGCCCAACCCCCTCCCAGATTTTTGGCTCAGACCCCCGGACGGCGCCAGACCCCCAACCCCCCTCCCCCTTTCTGCTGATGACCTGTTACATATATGTATGAGCCTAGTGTTTGGTTGCACCTTCTGAGCTAAGGTGTAATGTGATGAGGATGGAGGCAGGCAGCAGCAGTGAGCACAAATGCCTAATAGATTCTTTAACAAAAACCATGGCATTAGATTTGCCAACGGGTGAAGTGCTTGACTGCATTGCTCTGCTTGCTAGCTACTTCATTTTTTTTAAATAAAAAGAGACACACACATATGAGCTTCCACACATACAAAATGGCATACAGAAGCAAAACAATTCCATGTAACAGCAAGGTTGATCCCAGAGACAGATTGTGTTCATCATATTCTTGCCTTTCAGACAAGCACAACTCCGCTCTTGTAGCGGTTGTAGATCAAGGGCTTTCCCAAATCAGTCCAGGTATCAGTCTCAACATCGTAAACTTCCATTTGACGAGTGCGGAAACCCCCAATGGCATACAACTTTCCGTCTCTGACCACTAGTTGATGTGTGGCGCGTGGATAAATCATGTCAGCTATGGGACTCCAGGTGTCGGTAGATGGGTCATAGCTCTCGCAACTGTTGGTCTTGTCAACTTCAGTGGCATTTACATTCACCCGTCCTCCACACATGTACAACTTGCCGTTGAAACTGGTCAGACTTTGGGAAATTCGAGGCAGGCTGGCGTTTGCTTTCACCACCCAGGCGTCAGTGTTGATGTTGTACTCGTAGGTTGTTGACCGGTAAACCTTGCCAAACTCACCGCCCACCATATACAGATAGCCCTTGAGAACGGCTATTCGGGTATAGGCGTGTGCTACAGGCACTTTGCTCAGTGGCTCTCCCCACTTCAGTTGACCTGCCTCAAGACACAGCTTGAGAAGGCTGCCTCCGATAGAGTTAGGCTGACAGTTGAGCACGTACAGACAGTCACCAACCATGGCTGAGGCGGATTTTTCCATTTTTGCTAGCGGTCCAGGGCTGATCTGCTTTGTGTGCATGTCTAGTATGTCCACATCTGTGCTGGATGTGTAGTTGTGTAACTTTTTGCTTCCTCCCACTATAGCCACTTTTCCGTTGCTGAACAGACCTGCCGAACTGTGCTTCCACTCCAGAAGGGAGGGAAGAGTGGCAAAAAGTGTGCTCGAGTGGTTTTGTGTGTTGAACAGCTCCATGTTGTTCCTGCTCTCTCCTCCGATTATCAGTATATTATCTGAAATACTTATAGTAGCATTCATATGATAAGTACTTCAAGCATTGTTATGAAAGGTATGCCTGGATATGTAACTGCTACCCTACCACCATACTTACATTTGTCAGGTTCACTTCCACAATCGGCAGCTATCTTGCAAGCTAAATAGAATGCGGCTAGTGATTTGGGCGTTTTTTTCTTGCAGAAACTTACTCTTCTCAAACATCTTGTAACCTTCTGCTGACTGGGATTGCATCTGCATCAAAGGAGTCTTGTACAGTCTGCAGTCACTTGTGGATGCACTGTAGGCGTAGCCGAGGCAGTCTTTGAACTTGACACAGTGTATGGCACAGTCAACTTTGCTCTTCAATGGCTGACTGTGAATAAGGTCACTGGGCTTGCTTTCTCGCTGCTCTGTTTTCACCAGGACAAATGTTTGTTTTTGGGCTAAAACTTATAGACTATTACTATAGTGCAGTACAGCAGTAGTGATAATATGTACATGTATGTAACAGGGGGTCTGGGGGTCTGCCCCCCCTCACCCGACTTAGGCCAGACCACCCATGATGTGGACCCCCCGGAGACGATTTTACCGCCCGCTCCGGTTTTTCTGACAATTAATTTTTTGAGAAAATTCATTCCGATTTTTTACAATTTCAGACACAAAAATTGCCAAAATCGCCTGCAAAACTGCACTTTTTAGCTGTGTTTGAGCCCAACTTAGCGATTTTGAGCGTTTTAGTGCCCAACTCCCCTCGCAAATTTTGGGCTCAGGCCCCCGGACGGCGCGAGACCCCCCAACCCCCTCCCCCTTCGGCTGATGGCCTGTTACATGTATGGTAGTGAGCCTAGTGGTTGGTTGCACCTTCTGAGCTAAGGTGTAATGTGATGAGGATGGAGGCAGGCAGAAGCAGTGAGCACAAATGCCTAATAGATTCCTTAACAAAAACCATGGCTCTTTTACTTGGCTTGGCTGCCACTAAAACGTGCAAAGAGAGCTACGTGTAGCGGACTACTGAAAGCGGCCTCCAATTTAGTTGATGCCAAACCGAGCTCTATTCTTGTCAGTTCAAGTTAACGAATGATAAAACTGAGATGATTAGTAAGTAACTGGGAAAGCAAATATGTGCATTAGCGCTGATTATTACCCCCTGTCGCAGACATCTAAAACTCGGCACGGCTCTAAGGGACGCCAGACGGGACGCGCTGCCGCCAAACTAGTCCGCCGGGCTGCGTGCATAAAAATGTATCGGCTCTCCGTTTCATCCATGCAGTTGGAGGAAAAGGCGATTTCCCCCAGGCCCGTTTTATGGAAAAATTAGCAATGTCAAAAATGAGGGTGGTGCCCTCTAAAAATAAATCCATGACCCCACTACTGCGTATAACCCTCATTTTTGACACTGCCAAGTTTTTACCTTGACTGAAAGTAACAATCCGCCAGATTTTAACCGGTTGCGCTAGGGAGCTGAGCGCTTCAGGGTTTTAAGTCCATGTAAAGATTGGTTAAACTGCAAAATTTGGGACAGATTCGATAAAGGGTTCGTGAGATATTTATGTTCAATCAAAATTGACGTCTGAAAATTCGGGTTAGTTCAGTTCATTTCCGAAGGGCTTACCACCACTTTCAAATAAGAAACTAGCCGATTGTACTGACAAATCCGAGTCCAAATCTACTCTATGTTTGCTCCCATTTACGCATAATGCATTTTTAAAGAGCAAAGTTAACAGCCACATTTTATAATACCGGGGCGGGTCCCCTACAAACCCGCGAACATGGAAAATTTTGACCTATAGTTTTTATGTGATAAATGGATAGGTCTATGGTAGAAAATAACACACCAGAAATAGTTTCAATCGAACATCACTAATGTGCAAATTAGGGCCAAAAACGTGTTTCTTGGTCCAAATTCACTGTTTCTTCTATTTCTCTAGCATGCGCTGATAGATCGGGCCGATATTTTCAGCAATAA